>JAVTVY010011099.1:0-58662 GCA_036873755.1 Hanleya hanleyi | reverse complement strand
AAAACCAAGGACTCTGGTAAAGGCCTTAACAAATATTGATGTTTTGATGCTATATAATTAAAAACATGACATAGAAACTGCTAAACTAGATCTGATGAATTTGATGTCAAGGTCACCCAGTGATCTCATACTCAGCAGCGAGGGCCATCACTAGCTAGACCGAATTGAAATGAAATATTAAAATGAGCCAGGTTTGACAAATGAACTTACGGTTTGTAAATCTCCTCAATATAATTGTCGCAAAACTCCTATCTTCCAAGGATCAGGCCAGGATGTTCCTACATTGTAGGATGTTCCTACATTGTAGGATGTTCCTAGGGTATGTCAGGCTGATGGGAATGTTCTTGGAATGTTTCCGGTATCATGCCAGGATAATGTGGGAGGGTTTCTAGGATGTTCCCCGGATCATGCCAGGGATGATGTAGGAGTGTTCCTACAATGTTCCCCAGATCATGCCAGGATGACCGGCGTGGAGTCCCTAGAATGTTCCGGTATCATGCCAGGATGACATGGCGGTGTTCCTAGAATGTTCCCCAGATCATGCCAGATATGATGTAAGGGCGTTCATAGGAGGTTCCCCAGATCATACCAGGGATGATGCGAGGGTGTTCCTAGGAGGTTCCCCAGGACATGCCAGGGATGATGTGGGTGTTCTTAGGATGTTCCCCAGATCATGACAGGTATGGTGTAAGAATGTTAATAGGATGTTCCCCAGATCATGCCAGGGATGATGTAAGGGCGTTCATAGGAGGTTCCCCAGATCATACCAGGGATGATGCGAGGGTGTTCCTAGGAGGTTCCCCAGGACATGCCAGGGATGATGTGGGTGTTCTTAGGATGTACCCCAGATCATGACAGGTATGGTGTAAGAATGTTAATAGGATGTTCCCCAGATCATACCAGGGATGATGCGAGGGTGTTCCTAGGAGGTTCCCCAGATCATACCAGGGATGATGCGAGGGTGTTCCTATGAGGTTCCCCAGGACATGCCAGGGATGATGTGGGTGTTCTTAGGATGTACCCCAGATCATGACAGGTATGGTGTAAGAATGTTAATAGGATGTTCCCCAGATCATACCAGGGATGATGCGAGGGTGTTCCTAGGAGGTTCCCCAGATCATACCAGGGATGATGCGAGGGTGTTCCTAGGAGGTTCCCCAGGACATGCCAGGGATGATGTGGGTGTTCTTAGGATGTTCCCCAGATCATGACAGGTATGGTGTAAGAATGTTAATAGGATGTTCCCCAGATCATAACAGGGATGATGTGGGAGTGTTCACAGGATGTTCCCCAGATCATGCCAGGATGACATTGCGGTGTTCTCAGGATGTCCCGTGATAATGCCAGGGATGATGTGGGGTGTTCCTAGGAGGTTCCCGGGATCATGCCAGGATATTCCTACATGGTAGGATGTTCCTAGGATGTGCAAGGAATCAGGTGGAGATGTTCCTAAAATGTTTCCCATATCATGCCTGCTGATGTGGGGATGTACGTTCCCAGAATGTTCACGGGATCGTGCCAAGATGTTCTTACACATGTACATGTACATTTTAGGATGTTCCAAGGATGTGGCAGGATGATGTGGAGATGTACAAAATCAGGCTGTGATTTATATTCGAAAAACCTGGATTGATCTAACTTTTCTCTATAAATTAATAATGAGATTGAATTTGAAGTTTAATGTCATGTCAATGTCTTTTGATATAATTGGTGACAATAAGTTGAAGCTCATTGTCCCTCTTGACAACCTCTGCACAGTATATGCCGGCCATGCTTGGGACCAGATAATAGTGTCGGGGGACCAGATAATAGTGTCGGGGGACCAGATAATAGTGTCGGGGGACCAGATAATAGTGTCGGATTTGACTGAGATTATCAAGGTTCAAAATGCTTTAAATTTAAGTATTGGAACCATGGATAATGTCGACCGCCTGGTCGGTGTACACAGGTGACTATATTCACAGGTTTCACTGTGTTTAAAATTAAACAATTCCTGAAGACATACACAGAAGCATTTCCCTCCCCATGAGTGACTTTTTAACTGAAATATTGTTGAACGCGATGTTAAACCTTAATTCTCTCTCCCCCTCCCCATGATGCACCATTCACATGCTGCTCCCAAAATTGAGGGCCCCTCATCGTAATTTTCATCAAGTCAGTCATGATAAACAAATATATTTTATGGGGCCAATATTTCCTCTCAATATTCATGACAAATAAATGGGGCACTGAAATGAATCTACGTACTGGAATAACTGGGTTGATCAAAGTTCAATGTACATACTTTATAATTTGTACTATGTATAGCACTGCTTGCTTTCATTCATTCATAGTCAATATCTGACATGATATCACCTTGTCACAATACGGTCCTTGTGGATCACTGATGTCTTTATCAGGTGCTGGGGACATTGCAGGACAAGATATACTTCCTGTCCATTATGATACATGTAAACTTACATTATTCACTCCAAAAATATCTATATAATAATTTGATAAATGCTAGCTATGTCATGGTAGAAGACATTAATAGACAAATTCAAACACTGTTTTGTAGTCCGAGAAACATACGTGTTGGGTCTTAGAGATGATAGGGATAAGAGTACCATTGCAAACAAGATAGTACACTATAAAGCTTACTGAATCTTGACGGTGATGAATATACATAGGCCTACCCTCACGGAAATAGGGTGCGTGCCTATTTAGAGCGTGCACGCCTTGTCTATCTACTGTGCCCTAATTCTGCCATATTTCTTCATCCCATCCACCCTGCTGCGCCCTAATGGCGCCCTTCAGGAATGCACCCTAGAAGCTAGAGATGATAGGGCGCGCGCCCCAGTTGCAGCCCAACTGCGCTCTACATGTAGCTGTCTCAATCCATGCACACCATTTGCGCCTTAAATGCACCCTAATTGCGCCATATTTCCGTGAGGGTATTTCTGAGACCCGAGGGGGGGGGGGGGGAAGTCGTCTGTGTTGCTATACATCATTTGTTAATGTTGTTCTTTTGGATTTCAAAGTGTACCTTTGAAAGTTGATTACAAAATATCCAAGGGAAAGTACATGTGAGTAGCATGAAGGATTCAAATGAAGCAGAATTTTTTTATGGATTTAGATCACCAAAACTGTTGCTTAAACATCATTTGACAGAATGACATTAGCTGCACCTTATTATTGTTCTCAGAATTCACATACATGTAAATGAATTTTGCTTTAATTGATATTTCATTCCTTTCCATCCATGGCGGGTTTTCTTTTGACAAGTGTATACAGTTTGGATTATTACTTCTATAAACAAAAACTGATAAACACAAAAATAGATGACAGATGAAAACGGTAGAGTGTGGTACCCTTTATAACAGAATATGCGATCAGGCCATGATCGATGGATCGGGCAGTCTGATTAACTTGACAAGTCCACATTCCAGCAGTAGAGTGTTTACGGTACCAGGTACAATGACGGTAGGGAGCAAACAGATTGAAGTCCATATTAAATGGGTGACAAGCGCTGACATAAGGGGAGGGAATATCCCATAATACAAAGATTTCACGCGTGTTGTGTCTCTGAACTTTTTGATCCTTTACAAGGCTGTTCAAACCAGGGGGAGAATAATATTCATATATCTAACTAATCCCCTCTTTCACCGAAACATCTCAACACGACACAAGGTAGAATAAATTCATATTCAATTGATTTCATGCTCAGTGAATGTCCATAGAGGCCCACGAGTCCATGCTCAATAATGTGGAATTTTTGGGTCTCTGGAAAAGCACTGATAAAAGATTCATACGAACATCATTCAGTGCAAGCTAGTTCAGGGCTATGAATTTATCAGAGAACCACTATTTTCAAAGAAAATATTTTCCATCTCAGTACTGTTTTCTTAGTGTTGGAAAATAATGAGTCCGAGAAAATCTAATACAGCAGAAAAACAACTGTGGCAAGAGGGAATTGCGATTTGGTATTTCTTTGAATATGTCATGTTACACATAAATCAATAAAAATTTTAAAAAAGAATCCCTCTCTTTGTGCATTTATGACTTAAGAGCATATGTATCAGAGCATAGCTAGACTCTCTATAGATCTATGTATATAAATGCACATGTATGAGCACATACATTACGTGTTCAACTTTATGAAATAAGTTTTGGGAGAAAATAATAATTTGGCCATCAGCGAGTATCAAACCCTCCAAACTAATTTGTGGGGTTCTGGGGTTCTTCTCTTACGTACCATCTGTGCTAATAATGTTGGCCCCTAGTTTACATGTAGCTCTACATGTAAGAAAGCTAATCCTTTTCTCGATGATATGTCTACATGTAACTAAAGAAAATCTGATAAAATAAGGCCTTTAGCTGATCACACAACAATTTGCCAGTATGGAATAATATTCAAAACTTTGTCAAAATGGAATTTTCCAAGACTAGAAGTTTAAAATTAAACTGAAGTACTTTCAAAAAGTTTAAGGTTGTGTTCCCATAAAATGGTGTGGATTCAAATGATTTTGGATGTTTTTCTGAACTACAACTTTCATTTCTCACAAAAATGTTAAATGAGGAATAGTGAAAGTGATCGTAAACCCTCAAGTATAGTTTTCCTCAAATGAAAGACCATTGCAAACAGTGCGGAAAAATATTTATTGTATTTTTTTTACGATTTTATTACACAGAGTAAACTGCAAATAAAGCATGGTATTCTATGGTGGTCTGTTGCAATCATATCTACATGTAGGTCCAGTGACGTCACACTGTCTTAACTCTTTCCCCCATATAAGTGGGTTTTGACAACTTGTGTCGATCCCCATGTAAGCGTGTTTTGACGGGTGTTCGCCTAACCCATGAAGACGGATTTTGACGTGTCACTGAGTTCCCATGGGATGGATTACTTTTGCAATTTTTTGCGTTTACTTTGAGTTAAACCTAATTAAAACTATACATTTTCAGAAAGCCAAAATTTAAATAAATCTGACTTATGTACTGTTGGTTTGTTTTGTAATAAGGGTAAAATGAAATCAGGAGAGGAAGAAAAATAATTGACGGAAAATGCGCGATTTAACCCCAAATTATGTGTTTGGCGTGTTCCAAGATAAACGTTCAAAGAATCGTAAAATCTGCTTCCAAATTCCTGAATATTTTACGTAACGTGAGTATAAACAGCCAGAGTATCTTACATTAATGACCAACTCGTCAAATCCGCGCATCTGAGTTTATTATAAACATTTCCCTGGACCTGTTGATCTCTCGTTTTAAAATTTATCCGCCATTCTTGCCCGCTCTGTCTCTCGATGACAAGTGGCCATGGCAACCACGCGCAAACAAACCGGCTGCTCCAATCACGCCGGGTCGCTCAACCTTGAACCAATCAGTGATGCTGTTTTACTTCATCTTGTTACCAGTCTTCATTCTCCTTTATGGAAGTACATCGGATAAAAACAGTTACAGCTCATTCTATACCTGCCATCTCGTGATGTCACTGACAAATCCCGAGTCTACGGAGGATTAGCTTTACAATGACATGCGACTTTGCAGGGATGGAAGCGAGAAAAGCAGGACGAAAATGTTCCAAAACGGAGTTAAAATGCAACAATTTTTTCGGGTTTTTTCGTGATTTCCAACAGACGGAAAGCAGACAAAACACATTTAATTTTTGGAATAAATGTTGCTGATATTAGTATTAAACGTGAAAAAATAACATAGAATGGGTTCGTGGGAGATCATTGGTAAATATTTCTGCACATGACATGGGACATGAACGGGATATTTTACATCACGGGAAAAGTATGAAAATTGAAATTAGTCCATGGGTTAAAGACCCACGCCATTACAAATCTAAATGGGTCAGAGAGAGAAAAATCCCCGCATATATTTCAAACTTTGTATGCACTTTCCAATGATTGATTCAGGTGCTTATACATGTACTTTGAGTTTCAACACAGACACACTGTTCCAATGTGCATGTTTCACCAAAATCTGGGAGATATGGTAACTCATAAATGTCAATTCAATTTGAATCTTTCATTTAATTTCTCCGATTTTGGTGAAACATACACATTGGAACAGTGAGTCTGTGTTGAAACTCAAAGTACATGTATACGCACCTTAAGCTTGAATCAAGCATTGTAATGTGCATACAAAGTTTGAAATATATACTAGTCAGTGTGACGTCACTGGACCTAGATATGATTGCAACAGATCACCATAGAATACCAGGCTTTATTTGCAGTTTACTCTGTAATAAAATCGTAAAAAAAATTACAATAAATAGTTTCCTGCAACCAAAACATTTTGACGTAAGTTCATATTTGTGAGACGCTCATTTTTGTACTTTTCCCATGCATCTGTCTGAATTCACCCTGATCTTCGAATACACCCCCGCTAGGTTATTGTACTTCCTGGAACCTTGATAGATCTCAGTACATAAGAACTAAAATCGTACAGCAAATAGATTTTTGGAAATGTACATTTTATGATCCTTTAAGCTCATCTTGACAGACAAGAAAATTACACTAAGTGAGTGGATTATCTGCCCTTAGTGATTCGTGCACTCGGTATGTTATCTGATCCACAGTCCATTTATACCAGCTCATTGAATGTAAAGCCAAAGAAAAAAGAAATCGAATTTGAAGAGCTGGTCTCCATTAAGCGACCAGTTTTCTTGCACACGCACACCCCTTGAATGAATTTATCAGATTAAGTACTTCAGTTTAAACACTTCAACATTTTTCAAAAGTTTCTCAAGTTACGCTGAAATGTATACATGTGTATCAGGACATGTTCATGTTAGGTATTACGGTACTCAATCGTACTATTCGTGTTTAATACACGCATGATGTACCGAGTATAACCATTCAATGGAGATCAGTCAAGGGTTCACACCAGAGAAAAAGTCAGAGATGACAGTATGGCAGATCAAACTCTATAGCTGTTGAGGTTCTGACAATTGTCATATCCTATAGCTGGGGTGTGTGAGTGGGGGTGTGTGTTGGGGGGGTAGGTGAGGAGACACCCATTTTTGCTTTCTTGAAGAAATTTATATGTGCTTGTAAAATGCAGTACTTTTTCAGGTCCATACCCAAGGGAATTCAGGGCATTCAGACAAACATGGTACCCCCTGAATAAATATAATTATCCCAAACAAATTCTCTTATAAGAGGAGAACATGACTGCCCTCTTTTCTTGAACAGCAAATGCCATGATGTGCCCTTTTGAGGCAAAAGCGAATCCCTCCGCTTTGGGCTTGAGGGTTTGGGCACCTATCTGTTTTCTACTGGTAAGAAAATGGCCCTGATTATAGCCATGTTGGACAGGGGAATTCACCCGCTAAAGTGTGGAAGATGTGGTGGAAGGGTGAACATGTACATGTGTACCTCTATGAAAACTGTGTGCATCATCGAGGATCAACTCAAGCTTGCATGCACTTGAAAGTGTACTGGAGGATCCCACAACAACAAATAATGTGACCAAAAACTTGAGTGTTTATTGGTCAAAGGGAATAGGCCTATATATGGCTTGTAATTTAGTCGGGAGTTGCTGCACATCGTTGCTATTGCCCCGGATGTCTCATCACTCAGTCACAAGAAATCAAAACAGTTTGAAGTTATTAACTCTGTCGCATGCAATAAATTTGTCAGCAAAAGTTTGCCATACACCTAGCCAATTCCTTGCGATCTGATCAGATATTTATTGCTGAATTATGAGTATAATCACTGTCACGAAAGTGTGCACTAGCCTTAACGAAAGTCTAACAGTTTTACAATTTGCTTGGTGAATTTCTGATTTCTTGTGCATTGATCACTTTTACCCGAGTTTAAGCTGGTTACCTGTACATATAGTTTGTGGTTTGAGTGATAACATCTAGAGACTAATATATATACATGTACAAGTAGATGGTAGACTATATTTGTAGCCTGGGGCACAGACAAATCAAGTCCAACAGCCTAGCTATCATGTCCCTACAAAAAAGTCAGTGTCCAACAATTCTAATACATCATGTTTTATCTGTCCAAATGATAAACTAGCCAGGGGCTCCAAAAGGGGAGAAACAGGGGTACCGTATATGAATAGGGAAACCAGCATTGAAGCTAAAATTAGACAAGTTTATACATGTAGGCTCCAAAACAATTGGAGTTTGTAATTATCACATGACCCAGTTTTCCTCTCACCTCACTTTAAATATATAAAATCTGTACATGTACTTGTTTATATTTACAAAATAATACTGATGATTCTAGGACCTATTTTACCCCAAAAGTTTATGTTGAACCTGGGAATATTTACTTTTAATATGTCAGTTTTACAGTGCCTGTATCTATTTTGGCCATATATGTACATTTACCATTTGTTTGTGTGTGTGTGCAGGGCCTGATCTAGACTTTTAGTTTGGGCACCCTTACCTGGCGCAGAGTGTGATAAGTTATAGTGAAATAGGCCGCGATGTGGGACTGTCGAAGCCCATGGAAGCTGTGGGAGTATTGAATGGTCTAAATGCAGCCTGATAACTTAATATTTGGCAATAGTAATTGCATTAATATAGGTTTCAGCCTGTTCAGAGGGAATTTGCTAACAAATTTTTTTTTTTTTTTTTTCTTTTCTTTTTTTTCTCATTTGGGCGCCCAAATTCATGGCGCCCAAACCCGTTATAACGGGTTTAAAAACGGCCTGGATCAGGCCCTGGTGTGTAAATGTGATGAGGATCAACCCGTCTATATTTGAGTTTGTCTGGCCAGGCCTTTCCAAACTGACCTTTAATATTTATCCAAAATTTAACAAGTGATCAATGTAAACAATCAGAGAGGCTGATAATATTTCAACTTTTACTTCTCTTTCTACATAAATTGCATTCACAAACTCTGCAGTATAAGATGGCTGCAATTAATTGTGTTCCTTTTTGTTGTATAGTATAGTTAAGATTTTGGGGTTCAAGGATACGTTTGGGTTCTTGAGGGATTCAGATAGAACACCTCAGCTAATGTAGATGGGGTTGCATCAAACTAAACATTCAGAATATACAGGGATAAAGGTGAGGCAAGAGTGCTCTCAGTATTGTCTGTTCAGGTTATGCATACATGTACTGTACATGTAGATGTGTTGCAATTAAGAAATGCTATCAGAATACAGTGAAACGTGTGAATACCGACATCAGGGTTAACCGACCAGCCTCTAAATACTGACAATATCCACTGTCCCCATGCAATATACTTAAAATTAAGGTATTTTTAAGGTATTTTGAACCTTGATAAATCAGAACCCTGTCAAAACTGACACTAAATCTGGTTTCAAGCAGTCATTTTATACAGGTTTCACTGTACATGTAATGGAAGTTATGGGGTGGAACAATATTTTGTTGAGATGAGATTGGATGTTAATGTAGGATGGTGAGAGTGGAGGCCAAACACTGCACATCTACTGCATACATGTACAAAGGATGGGGTGATACGAGATGGTAGAAGGGTGAAATTGGAGGTAAGGGAGTACCAATAATGGATTTTCATTGGCTCATGCTGGAAATTGAAAGGTTGACAAACACCCAATCAGAGGTCCAGTTGCAAATTATATGTTGGAATCGAGTGCGAATGTCAAGGGCTATATCATTGTTAAAAACCTGGTGGATGTGTAAATTTGTATACCTGTAGGTACAGTGTATAAATTAAGTATACAAGTTTCAGGACTCCCATTAACCTTATCACTTTTATTGTCTCAATAAATACTGGTACCACAAAAGTGACATTAATTGACTATTAAACCAGTTTGTCCGATTTCTGGACACACACATCCATAAACGTGGATCTCTAACTCTTTAACAAATTAGAGACAAAAAAAAACAAAAAACGAAAGCAAGACCTACAGGGAAGATAATCGATTAAATAGGATTTAGGCTTAGCCAGGATTTCTGGGATGAGGTCAGTTTTGTCAAAGAAGGTCCATTCATAATTTGGGATCATTTCAGAACAGACAATATGGTTTTGAAACAATGTAGAGAAAGTTGGGTAGGACCTTGAAAAATATACCAAACGGGCTGGACAAATACTCTCGCCCTTGTCCTCAATTATAAATGCGATATATCGCCTTGCCCTCATTCAAAAATGTCTTAAATATTTTGCTACATTATGACCTTGACCTTTAACCTACTGCCCTCAATTTTTATATGCGACATACGCATGATCCCATAGTTTTTGTGGTGAAATTTGAGAGGAATCGGTCATTTTGTTAAAAAGTAATGCAACTAAGTAACAAAACCCAGGTGTATAGCTATATTATAATATCCAGCACTATACATAGCTCAACTGAGATCGGGTTAGGAAAATCCCACTCTCTAACATGCAGGTAAAAAAGGTTGTTTTCTCTTGATAACTCGATTAATTCTCCAATTCTCCAAAACTTCAGGCACTTTAATCTATCTATTGTTCCATGTCATAAAATTAATTTGCCATCTGAAGAGCCAGTCGATGTTCTTTCATTTCAATAGCGTGACAAACATTTGGCCTATTATTATGTAAAATAGGTACATGCAGATGACAATTTATTTTTTGCTACCACTTGAGAGCGAGATCGACCTAACCTGGGGATGACTGGATATCACGGAATTAGATCAAGATCAACAGCAACATCTCCGCAGTTGTTAGGTTGTTACGAGTTTTATTCCCTAGGTGAGAATATTCAGGGAGATCAACAGAAGTAGAAGTTGGCTGTCTGCTTGTTTGCTCACTGTCTGCTGTCCTAGATCCACTGGAAAACTCCAACCCCCAACATACTACAGGTCACAGGAACACTTGCATTGTGACATAAGGCTGTCACATAATGGATTCAAGTAAGTCCCGTAACATGAATATGTATGGCAGATGGATGGCTCTCCCGGTCTCTTGGCCACCCACCTACATGTACATGTATGTGAAGAGAGACAGTGGAACAATTGTGATAATTTGGTTGAAAGTCAGTATCGGTACATTGAATGACTATCAAGAGAGTACTTTCCACTTGATTGGCTGTCATCTGATGGCCGAGTCCTAAGCTGCATATATGCTGACTGATGAATGATTCTTCAGATGTTCCAACTGATGTCTGATTACCGATTCCTCGGATGTAACATGTTCCAACTGATGTCTAATGGACCATTTCTCAGATGTTCCAACTGATATCTGAGGAACCATTCCTCAGATGTTCCAACTGATGTCTGCTGAACCATTTTTGAGATGTTCCAACTGATGTCTGATGAACCATTCCGCAGATGTTCCAACTGATGTCGTATGGACCATTCCGCAGATGTTCCAACTGATGTCTGATGAACCATTCCTCAAATGTTTCAACTGATGTCTGATGTTCCAACTGATGTCTGATGAACCATTCCTCAGATGTTACAACTGATGTCTTAATGACGATTCCTCAGATGGTCCAACCAATGTCTGATGGACAATTCCTCATATGTTTCAACTGATGTCTGATGGACCATTCCTCAGATGTTCCAAATGATGTCTGATGAATGATTCCTCAGATGTTTTAACTGGACCATTCATCAGATGTTCCAACTACATGTAATATCTGATGAATCATTCCTCAGATGTTCCAACTGAATTTTAATATTTCAACTGATGTCTGATGGACCATTCCTCTGATGTTTCAACTGAAGTTTGATGTTCCAACTGATGTTTGATGAATGATTCCTCAGATATTTCAATTGATGTCTGATGGACAATTACTCAGATGTCCCAACTGATATCTGATGGATAATTCCTCAGATGTCCCAACTGATGTCTGATTCCTCAGATGTTCCAACTGATGTCTGATTCCTCAGATGTTCCAGCTGAAGTTTGATATTCCAACTGATGTCTGACAGATCAATAATCAGAGGTTTCAAATGATGTATGATTAACAGTTAACTTTTCCTCAGATGTTCCAAATGATGTCTGATGGACAATTCCTCAGATGTTCCAACTGAAGTTTGATATTCCAACTGAAGTTTGATATTCCAACTGATGTCTGATGCACCATCTCTCATATTTGATAGGAGGATTGAATTATTAGAGGGATTACCCTAGTTCATCAATGTGGCTGGACTAAACCTCTATTTAGATGTTCTGGCATGAGTCTGTGCAGAAAAATGATCTAAACCTCTATTTAGATGTTCTGGCATGAGTCTGTGCAGAAAAATGATCTAAACCTCTGCTCTAGCTGTCTGTTTAGATTTTCTGGCATGACTCTGTGCAGAAAAATTATCTAAACAATTTGAATTTTCTGGCATGACTGTATACATGTAGAAAAATGATCTAAACCTCTGTCTATTTAGATTGTCTGGCATGACTCTGTGGGTGATCCTCAAATGGTTCGAATGACAAATTAAATGATGCAAGCTAAAGATGATCATAACAAAACAGCTAGACCTGTTTCGCACTGTCCCAGCGACTCAGACAATTAACTTTAAAATGCATGCTCCAAACAACTCAATCATCATGCCAACAAACAGGGATGTTCAACTGTAATAGGCTTAAAGGAGTACTTAACTTATTTTATACAGGCTTCTATTACAAAGGTTAGACTCTTAAAGAAATATAACCAACTATTTTACTTTCGTAGAAGGCGATAACCTATTATATTTATTACAATTTGTGAAGTCATTTTCCCGCTTTGAGGTCGACATGGGCGCCGCCATTTTGCCTGTGGGATGACGTGACTGATGACGTCAGAATTCAGGACAACGTCACGGCTAACGCTTGATCCAGGGACGTTCCAACTATGGCATTTGAATTACTCTGGGTTCGAGTTTTAATTCCAAGAATAAACTGGCGCGGCAAATCTCAAGTGGGGATTCCTAAAAGGAAATTGGTTTAGGTTATCTTCGCCAACTGAAAAATTTCTTTCCCAAAATTTTTCAACTGAGCTTGCCCGATTCAATTTGGACAAAATTTGAAACTGAGCGGTAAACTAAAAGAGTGTCCTCTGCAATTTTCCAGTGATTTCAGTTGAACGACGATGCTTCTAAGTTCATAAACATTTTCATGATTACACTTGAACTACTAAAATCAACTAGAACGTCATTGAATTAACTGGGTTCCTTCTCCTTCGAATTATCGGCATGACCAGCACGATCACCCTTAAATCTCCATGACGTTGTGACGTTTTTAGATGAGTATAAACTCACTTCCGCTCATCTAAAAACGTCACGCAGTGGTGCAATGGCGGCGCCCAGTGCACGCCGTTGCGAGCAACAAATAGTCAATATTTCCTTTATTTCGCATTCTATCAACATAAGTTTTATACAATAAGGTTTGGAATACGATTGCTGATAAATAGAGTCACACTCAAAAATAAGGTAAGTACTCCTTTAAACAAGTTAGAGGGAAAATATCAGGCAGAGAGTAAATAAGACATATAGTCAATATTCAGGAACACAGATTGTGTACCACACTTGTCCCGAGGGGGTAAGCACACACAGGCTGACCCTAACTGGTCCTTTTAACTGACCATTATCAAACCAGTTTGGTTTTAGATCTATGTTCATATGTCCTGGTCAGTTGACCAAGGCTACATACTTGTTGACACAGAGCAATTATTCCATGTTCGTTTGTCTCAGTGTTTGCATGTTTGTCCGAATGCTTATCAGAAAATTCACTGGAAAAGACTGAAATGTCTGTAAATACAATTATATTTATCTCAACAATTTCGGACCAAGTCCCCAATTATCGCCTGATAGTTGACTGGCGCTAACCTAGGAATCGCTAACCTGAACCTGAATGTCTGAGAATTGTTGACCCCACCAATTTCAGGGGTCAAAATTTACACCTGTCCCTGACAGGTAATTTTTGAAAGAGGCAGGTAGAGAAATAAAGTACCTGTCTCCAGTGACAACTAGCCAATAATTCTTTTTTGTTTTGGCCGGTGTTCAAAATATATCTTTGACACTATTCCGAGTCACTCAGAACAGCTGCTAATTATAGTGCATGGAAACAAGGTGTCATTAATTTATTGGTAGCTTGCAACCTGTAGCTTTGTCATTAATCTTGAATTACATGTACTTGACAATTTTAATGATTGCATGTTCTCGTAATTCTTGAAGGTGACAGATAAACTTTTTGGTCAAATTATTTCGAACATTTCGACCATTGAATTTGCGGCTGATTCCCCCCCCCCCCCCAAAAGTAAATCTCAAATCCCCACAGACTACATACCCATGCTCAAAATTTAATACATTATGCCTTACGAATAAATTGATTTAAGTACATGTAAATGTTCCAGATGATGATGAAAATACAAAATGTCCACTTACTGGGAGAAACATTATGCAACCTTACATGTAACTGTGTATTTAGAGAGTGGCATATTAAGGCCAGATATGACCCAGTGACCTGCATGACTGGCCTTGTCAACCACTACAAACATAGTTTAACAGACAGGTTTGGGAATTTATTACCTGTATATACATACTCTGTAGGAATAAATGTCCATGACCATAGTTTACCTTACACAGTGTTTGATTCAGTTTGTGCACCAGACATACAACTATTTGATTTGATTAGGCTCCTCGCAGAAATGGGGCCCCCAAAAGGGGGTAAATGGCGAGTGCTTCGGGAGGGTGTATCTGGGGGATTTATTATTTTTGTGTTATGAACACCTGCATCATTTTTATCATCTTAAATTCAATTTATTACAAAAGTTTGCCACATCTGAATAGGATAAAATATTGACAAATGTGACATGATGGACGGACATATATGACAGAAACTGACAAAATAGTTCACATGATAATACGGAATATCTGCAAAATTAGATATAGGTAAGCAAACAGGTAAAACAAACATGAATAGTAGACATAGAATTATTCCACTGTAAATGACTAAGATATTTCTTTTGTTTTCTCAAGAAAAAAAAAAAAAAAATCCAGGATATTCCAGGTGAATTATTTTAATTTTCCAGGAGTCTTTAACACAATAACTCGCAACACAGATGAGCAAATTAAGGAAGTTCAGGAATCAAATTTTGGCACGGTAATGTGCGGCATCAAATTGTTGCTTCTCTCAGAAGATGAAAGTGTAGTTCTTCCGGGAGTTTTCAGTAGTTTAACTTTATTTTTAAGCATTTTTCAGGACTGTCCAGGTTAGCAATTAAATTTCAGGAGTTTTAAGGACTTTCCAGGAGGTGTATGACTTGCTTACATGTATATCTGAATATTAGAAATTTCCATCAATTACCCGTATTTAGGTGGGTATTTTCATTTCTGAAAATAGCAACCAAAATAAACATATCGAAATGGAAAATGACTTTCACAATCAAAAACACTCCTAAAATTGTACAGGCAAATTTCTTATGGCAATTCAGTGTGTTCAGTCATTTTCGCACTTACCGGAAAATTTATAGGACTGATCCAGAAGGTGTGGGAGTGGGTGCACACTCCTCACAGGTCAGCGGGCAGGCATGGGAAACTTTTATCAGATTTGACAGACTAATTATGTCCCCCATTCAAGCCCCTAACCAGATTACCAGACCCAGAAGTGCAAATATTTCCGCTCTTGCCAATAGAATTCTCCACCACCACTAGGAGGAACAAGGAGAGCCGACAATAATTGTGGGACAGAGACCTGTGCTTCATTCAAATATCTATGCTTAATTATTATAATGCATTTCACATCCTAACAAAGGGGGAAATGACAATATCGGTGTGTATGATTTACGATAACCTGTACATGCACAGATTTATTGCCATTTTTCAACACTGGAATTCTATACAGTTGTTGGGTTTAAAAGCCTTAAATCAAGTGGAAAGAAATGCTAATTCTGCACTAAGACCTCTGATTCATCTTCTTATCTAGACCTGATATTATGTCTGGTCACACTTCCCTAAATCTTAATACCTTAAACCAACACAATAAAGAGAGATTCACAGGAAGGTATATAGACAGGTGAATGTACTCCATGTGTCACAGTATACTTGTAGATAGAAGGACCTATCATACTAGATAAATCCAAAAGTTCAGCCCTCATATCTACACAATGTAGATGAAGCATGCTCACTTTGTGACCCTATTGCCCATTTTCAAATCCTGTTCTCAAATCAATCCAGCCATGTTACATGTAAATCACCCATCACTTCTTCATCAGATTATCAGAATACTTTTCTCGATTGAGCTAATCTTGATGATAATCCCATTTTTCTCACCTATCCATTCCAGATTATCCATCCACTTTTCTCACATTTATATACTTCCTGGAGAACCCATTTATCTGGAGAACCCATTTATTCTTCTCACATATCCTTGATCCAGTCTCTTTCAAACTTCAATATCCTTCCAAAGGATTCTCTCCTTCTCGCATATCTTTTCTCAGGGTCCATCCTCTCTCATATCCTACCAAACATTCGCCCCTATTCTCACATCAGTCCGTACACTGAATATTGCCTTTTCTCACGAAAGTGATGACCGATTCACTTTTCTCATGTATCCTGAAGGATCCGATGTTCTATTTTCTCACATATCCTTTCTCATGGTCCACCTGTTTTCTCATATCTTCTCTAAGGATCCATTCTCACACATCAAACCATATCAGACAGACAATGCTATGTACCGTGACTACATTGTTACATTATTTCCCAAGTTTTAATGTTTACAGGGACATCCCACGAATAAAGACTCTCGTGCAGACATAGCAGTCGTCACATTCCTACGTTCACGGCGAGCTGATTAGTGGGTAAAAATCTCGGCACTGTCGGGAGTGACCTCTGCTGTTTACACCTGAAATCATAGGGCAGACTTCAACATGCTTCATGTCTTATAGCATTAACTGGATCTGTCACAGTACTCGCAACACTGCACTGACTGCATGCCGTAAACTCTCTGATTATCGAATCAGCACAATCTCACCCCCCGGGATATGATAGAGTGATCCAAATTCTTGGAACAGAGACTACCCTATTTCTTCTAATGTTTCGAACAGCATTTTTAGACTTAGAAGCAGAAAAAAAAATCTTAATGTCAACTGAGGCTAAATACTGTGGCATGGATGTGTTATTTATCGCAAGAATTGAAAAGACAGCTTGTGAAATTTGTAGAAAGTTTAATAGCAGAATTTAATTTCCTTCTGCAGATGCCTGATGTTAATTAACTTATCCATCTGAATAATTAGAAGAAATAGGGTAACAATGAAATGGTGAAACTGGAAAACTGATTTTAGAAGAATTGTCTTCTGGACCTCAAAATTTCAAAGTAAAATCCTAATACATGTATGTATCAATTGATAGGAATACAATTCACAAATAATAGCCCAAGACTACAATGTGCGTGTTCGCATTTTTTAGTTCGTCGTTTCTACAGGGAGTGATCAATCTATCCCTTCATTACTCACCTAACTTTCCCCCAGGAGAGGTATTTATTACTCTCCTGAAAAATAAAAGTAATGAGAGTAATACTGACAAGAGGGAATCACTCTCACAAAAAAGTGATCACTCTCACAATACAAAATCTAGGAGAGTGATTTAAACATGAGAAATCTCAAATTTTACAGACAGGAGAGTGTGTTTTATTGTTAGAAAGATTTTTTTTTATTTGTGATCTCCAGATAGGCCTACATGTACATGTAAAAGCGGCCTGGGTTTTCCCCTTTGATTCAATCTTTCACAAATTTGTATGCAATTTGTACATTTTTAATCACAGAACAGAATTTGCATGATGCATATACTTAGAGCATTAAATTACATGTAAGCTTATGCATGATGGGAAATATAATCATTAGGTTGTCACTTGTAAAGCATGATGAAGTATTATTAGGACGTCAGTCCTGGCAGGCACTGTATGGAAGTCCAGAATTAGCACAAAGGCCTCCCCTGCTGTGATCAAACATTTGGCAAACAAGCTATTGAATAGAAATGTGATTGCACTGATAGCATGGAAAACCAAATTATTAGTTAGAGGTATAATTTAATATTGATAACTTGATTGATTGACTCCTGGGTCAACAGAATGGATTATGGCTCAATTAAATTAGAGAGAATCACCACTTCACAGTACAGTGTATCAAGGCTTGCACAATCCCCTGTAATACTTGGCAATGTATAGACAGCATACAGGCCAGCCTATAAAATAGTGGGCATAATTGGGACTCCAGTATTGCGGACTTATAGAACTTTATAACCACATAATAAACTGTCAAATAATGTAAATATACATTTCAACTTAACGTTTAAATTAATGACAGATGAGACAGATGCTCATCATCATTCCAACAAGCAAAACAACAAATTTCCTGTACATTGTAAATACGCTTCACTGTATAAATATCCCAAATTCGTGTACATGTGGTCTCTGCAAACAATGTCTATAACTCGCTCTTGGTTTCAAGAAGAGTGACCTCTCCTGCAGCATGCGCTCCATCACTCCCCAAATATTTTGGTTTGAAGGAGAGTGGTCAATCTCGATCTACATCACTCTCCCAATTTTTTCTCCAGGAGAGCTTTGATCACTCTCCTGGAATCCATTTTAGCTTGCTAAGGGCATTTCACATTTCACTTAACACTACCCTTAGCTCATCGCTATGATTCAGCATGTATTTCACATGGCACCACCTATCAGCCGTAAAAGACGAATATCTGGAGGGAGATAATCCTGTTCGAAAGTTGTTGCCAAACCATCAAGTCTCATGTCCGCCCCATTTAAATGAGCCAATGAAATTATCTGTATTTAAATATTTTGACCTGGGCATCTCAGACATCAGACATGTCGGTTTTAACGAAGTTGTGCGAATTAGCTATTTTATTTCTCACTCTAATGGAGCATGCTTCTTTGTTTTTCTTAAGAGAAATCATATTACAAACAGCCTAACATATTTGAAAAAAATAAAATCGACGGCAGTTCATAAGAAAATTATACATGTATGCTTTTTATTTTGTCATGGGGGCAATTCGAGGCCCACCAAAAGATCATTTTAATCGGTCGCTTCTGGAGGTGTGTCTTCGTTTTATGAATTCATGTGATTGCGCCTATGTCAGATGTCATGGGACCAATCGGATGTGACCATTTGGGAAACACCCTAATACACTCAAATAGCACCCGTTACAGCATGGCTAAGAGCACAAGTTTCTATGTATGATCGTGCCATGCATTCGGATGATGCTGGAATCTAGAAATGTGCAATTTACTTTGCTTTTAAGGATAGTGATCACTCTCCCAATTTTTTCTCCAGGAGAGCTTTTGATCACTCTCCTGGAGTCACAGAGAGGATTGAAGAGAGTTATCACTCTCACACTGCTCCCGTAAAAAAAAAAAAAAAAAAAAAATCAGGAGAGTGGCCAACAGGTCTCGCAGATTTCAGAATCACTTTCCCCTATTGTACATGTATGGTACCTCTGATACATTCTGGTGTCCCGAGAACAGCACAGTTTATGAGGTTTGTCGAGAAATATTCTTTGGCATGAAGCCTGTAAGCAGGTGTTTTATCATCAAATCTATTTACATGTCCATGTATTTACAAACATTAATTATTATTTTAAGGAAGGGGTAAATAAGTATTTTTTAAATTAGTTACTGGAAACTTAAATCTCTTCCTAAATCCCAGTGAACTTCCGAGATAAAACACAGTACCAGGTACATGTAACTTTATGGGGGTGTAAAATCTCAGGTATTCTGACACCTTACATCAGTGCTATAAAAAGCATGCGAGTGTGTGAGTGTAAATGTGGGTAGGACGAGTAAGGAAGGATTTACTTTATTATAAGACACCATCGTCGTCAGATCAAGTGTCACATGCTCAGCCAACACGATCGGCATATCTGACCTTTGACCCTATCTGTGCGTTCAATCGTAGGTGGCTCTCGCCTACCGTTCGCCAACCAAGCATTTCTTTAGTTTAATTGTCACCAGAGCCCTTAAATCCACAAAGAGCCATTAATGATTTACAAAATGTAGGCATAAGCAAATACACACATCAAGGGTATTCCATATACAAGTATCAATAAAAAATATTTTTTTTAAAAAGTGAACATGTCTGATATACATGTATGTAGATTCTCAAAGTCTCATCTCACATAAATTTACCTGAATATCTTAGATTTTATCTGAGAATATACATGTATAATTTACAGGTATGAAGTTGACATTAGATACCTCAAGGTACAGGAAAAAAAGTCCAGGTAATGTACTATTACAGAGATTGCCATCACTGTTAACAGAAAATTTATGTTTGACATATTATATTATTACAGAGATACCATCTTCGAACTTGACAGGTTTTAGGGGGAGGGCGTCGTAGGACAACCTTACACCTATCGTCAAAGACACTTTAAGTACGGTACCGTATAATGCAACATTTATTTTTTATGTTTTTAGTACATGTCATTGTCCTATGTCTGTATCATAAGCAATTTTCCAGGTAATTTTCCAGCCTCCTTTCACAGGCAAAGAACACAGCTCTACAAACTTACACATGAACATAGATGTCTATTCAGGTTATTGCAGAATTATCAAAGATGTTTAAAGACCACTTAACTCTCCGTAACAGGCCATCCATGTTGAGCAAGCTGATTATATCCTTCAACTTTAAATCAGCCCCGTAAAAATGCAAGGTCTAGCTGCCACAAGTGTGGCAAAATGCCTGTATATGAATACACGATCATGGCGATACTATTTGTTGATCAATGTAGGGTTAGAAATTAGGAGAGCACCCATGCACAAATACACACGTGTGTAAGTTTCCAACTGTGTATCTAACCTTTGGCAGAACACAATATTATAGGTATTACACGGTACACACCTCGGCTTAATGTGCAAGGAATTAATTTTCCTAAATTCAACTCTGCAATGTGTGTTTCAATCTGGATTCAAATCTGCGATTCTCTAATTTGCAGATTTCAGAACAGGGGAGTTGTTGGGAAAGGGACAAGGGGATAGTGATACCCAGACGACATTTTATCCCTATTTTAACACCCAAAATGATGTGTGACTTCATGTCCAAATGACAGGTGTTCAATTACTTTGAAATCTTACATCACTTTGTTTGGCATCACTATAAAGTGCAGTTGAGGTTTGATGTTCTGTAATAAGCTGACACACGAAATTAAAGCCACATGTAGTACTGTAGCTCTACTGGAACTTTATAAAGCTTCAATTTGATGTGCTGATTACTTACTAGAATGGAAATTCTAGTTACATTTATTCTAGTTACATTTCCATTCTAGTTACATTTCCATTCTAGTTACATTTCCATTCTAGTTACCCTGTAAAAAATCTAATCTCAGCTAAAAGACCAGAGTGCAATTGTAAGCTGCATTGCACATCTTGACATTTTTAAGGCAAACAGAAGGTGACAAATCTCTTACATGGAGAAAATATTGCCATCAATAGAGTTTCAAAAATCAAAAGGCGCTCTTTGTTCCATTGATACGCTTTGCATTTTCAAGTGCTTCTTATTGATGAAGCAGAAACCTAGAGCATTGTCGTCGGAAGGGCATGAAAGACTAGACAACAACGTCTTGTGTCATCTGAATTCGATATCCAACAAAGTGTGTATAAAAAATATACGCGAGACGTATCACAATAAAAAGGCTGTAAAAACGTTGTCAAAGAGGCTTAATGTAAAAGGAGGGATCAGGACTATATGGTACGTTTTTTTTGAAGGGCTCGCACCAAACAAGCCCACAGAAATCCAGCCTTCTACCATGGAAGAGAAAGCAAGCATGACATGTGGTAAATAGCCTCACCATTGTCAGCTCGTTTGATGGTACAGTCTAAACCAGGTAGATGTCTACTCTTCAATGGGGCCCCCTCTCGCATTCGGGGGCATGAAAAAATTACAGGTTCTTGAGAAAATTACATGTACATGTAGTCTGTCACTTTAGATACAAACTTGTTTGTCCAAGTTTCAACTTTGCTAATTGAAGAATTCCAGGATTTGCAGGCCTACTGTTATATTGGTGAGGAAAGAAATATAAAAGTGAAAAATAACCCAAATATACAGAAATTCAGTATTCAAATTCTGGTTAAACAACAGAGAGCTCAGCTCAGATAGGGACATACCGAAAACTGAAAAGGCTGGTTTCATGCAGATTAATTCATATTCCTTCATGAATTGATTATTTCAGCACTCAAACGACATATAACAATAACAGTTACTATTTTTCGCATGCAAATCACATCTCCAAAGACTAAAATCACAGCTGCACATCTCAAAGACTAAAATCAAGCTGCACATCCCAAAGAGTAAAATCACAGCTACACATCCCACAAACTAAAATCAGTTGCACATCCAAAATACTAAAGTTAATGCTACACATCTCAAAGACTACCAGCAAAGCTATAAACCCAAAGAAAAAAATCAAACTACACATCCCAAAGATTAAAATCATCCCTGCACACCCCACACATTAAAATCACAGATGCACATCCCAAAGATTAAATCATTGCTGCCATCCCAAAGACTAAAATCAAAGCTGCACATCCCAAAGAGTAAAATCACAGCTGCACACCCCACACATTAAAATCACAGCTGCACATCACGAAGACTAAAATCATTGTTGCCATTCCAAAGACTAAAACCGAAACTGCACATCTCACAGGTAAAATCAACACTGCACATCCCAAGATCTCAAGACTAAAATCAAAGCTGCGCATCCCAAAGACTAAAATTAAAGCTGCACATCGCAAAGAGTAAAATCATAGCTGCACATCAGCTGCACACCCTGCAAATCACAGCGGCACATCACAAAGACTAAAATCATTGCTGCCATCCCAAAGACTAAAATCAAAGCTGCACATCCAAAGACTAAAATCACAGCTGCACATCAGCTGCACACCCCACACATTAAAATCACAGCTGCATATCATGAAGACTGAAATCATTGCTGCCATTCCAAAGACTAAAATCGAAGCTGCACATCCCACGAGTAAAATAAACACTGCACATCCCAAGATCCTAAGACTAAAATCAAAGCTGCGCATCCCAAAGTCTAAAATCAAAGCTGCACATCACAAAGAGTAAAATCATAGCTGCACATCAGTTGCACACCCTGCAAATCACAGCGGCACATCACAAAGACTAAAATCATTGCTGCCATCCCAAAGACTAAAATCAAAGCTGCACATCACAAAGAGTGAAATCATAGCTGCACATCAGTTGCACACCCTGCAAATCACAGCGGCACATCACAAAGACTAAAATCATTGCTGCCATCCCAGAGACTAAAATCAAAGCTACACTTCCCAAAGAGTAAAATGACAGCTGCACATCAGCTGCACACCCCACACATTAAAATCACAGCTACACATCCCAAAGACTAATATCATTGCTGCCATTCAAAAGACAAAAATCAAAGCTACACATCCCACAACTAAAATCAATGTTGCACATCCCAAAGACTAAAATTACAGCTGCACATCAGTAGCACATCTCACAAATTAAAATCACAGCTGCACATCCGAAGACTAAAATCAAAGCTGCACATCCCAAAGACTACAATCAAAGCTGCACATCCCAAAGACTACAATCAAAGCTGCACATCCTAAAACTAAAATGAAAGCGACACATCCCAAAGAGTAAAATCCCAGATGCACATCCCACAAATTAAAATCACAGACTTTGCACATACCAAAGACTAAAATCAATGCTGCACATCTCAAAGACTAAAGTCAAGGCTGCACATCCCAAAGACTAAAATCAAAGTTGCACATCCCAAAGACAAAAATCGAAGCTGCACATCCCAAAGAGTAATGTCCCAGCTGCACCCAGCTGGTGCATGTATGAAAGTTTACCAGTTACACCGATGGGTGGTGGTTCTCTATGGGTACTCTGGCTCCCTCCAACATTCGAACTGATTCACCATATGAGTGAAATAACCTTGAGTGTGACATTAAACCAAATCCCTCCCCCCCCCCAATCACAGCTGCACATCCCAAAGACTAAAATCACAGCTGCACATCCCAATAATTAAAATCAATGCTGCACATCTCAAAGACTAAACTAAAATCAATGCTGCATATCCCAAAGAGTAAAATCACAGCTGTGCATCCCACAATTGAAATCACAGCTGCACATCCCAAAGACTATAATTGAAGATGTACATCCCAAAGACTAAAATCAAAGCTGCACATCCCAAAGAGTAACATCACAGCTGCACCCAGCTGGTGCATGTATGACAGTTTGCTAGTTACTTGCCAATGGGCGGTGGTTCTCTCTGGGTACTCCGGCTTCCGCCACCAGTGTCACCATATGAGTGAGATAACATTAAACCAAATTTCCCCCCCTCTCATCACAGCTGCACATCCCAAAGAGTAAAATCACAGCTGCACATCCCAAAAATTAAAATCAATGCTGCACATCCCAAAGACTAAAATCAATGCTGCATATCCCAAAGAGTAAAATCACAGCTGCACATCAAATACACAGCCCACAAATTAAAATCAAAGCTGCAAATCCCAAAGACTAAATTCAAAGCTCCACATCCCAAAGGCTAAAATCAAAGCTACACATCCCAAAGACTAAAATCAAAGCTGCACATCCCAAAGAGTAATGTCACAGCTGCGCCCAGCTGCAGGTGCATGTGCGAAAGTTTGCTAGTTACTTGCCGACAGGCGGTGGTTCTCTCTGGGTACTCCGGCTTCCTTCACCAGTGTCACGTTACGAGTGAGATAACATTAAACCAAACTTCCCCCCCCCCACCCCATCACATATGCACATCCAACAAATTAAAATCAATGCTGCACATCCCAAAGACTAAAATCAAAGCTGTACATCCCAAAAATTAAAATCACAGCTGCACATACCAAAGACTAAAATCAAAGCTGCACATACCAAAGATTAAAATCAAAGCTGCACATCACAAAGACTAAACTCAAAGCTGCACATCCCAAAGACTAAAATCAAAGCTGTACATCACAAAGACTATATATTAGAACATCTCAATCAGATGACCATACAGAACTAAAACGACCAGTATACAATACCAGATCAGATTATATGGACGTTAATTCACATGAATGTGATACAAGTTGGCCTGGTATGTTGGCTAATATGTACTACAACATTACTATTAGGCTTGTCAGAATTCAGGTACATGTAGTACAAACTGTACATGTACAAGTAGGTACAATTCATGCATGCATACAGTTAAATTCCAACCAAGCCCGCTGCATGTTTTCACAATAGAATAATATTGGAATGAATCACGATAATGTTTGGAGATGGATTTAGTACTTCATTACAAACAAGCCTGACCAAGTTCAGAGCTTCAACCCAATCAATATGTTTGCAATTCATTATTAACTCATAATCTAAGAACACAGACATTTATTATTACAATAACTGACTTTAATACAATACTAGTAACACTGGGTTAAAAGGATATGATTCAGCTACATGCAGCTCAATTATCCACAAGAACATTTCTTCAAGACTACTCCCCCATTTTTGTTCTCCCGAGTTATACTTTCCAATTATTGCCTGTTCAAATTTAACAGGCAGACAGGTCTCTGGCTAACTGCTAACACTACATGTATGCTCCTAGAGAAATGTTGGAAAGTAAAATGTTGATTTATAGGAGAATGTATGGTGGGGACACTAATGCAGTCATTCGTTTTTGAGGCGAGCGATCGCTCGCGCGCACCATCGCTCGCCTAATTTCATTTCAAGGCGCGCGATTGATCGCGCACCTAGAGAAGTCCTGCTCCCCAAACCCCAATGCGTATTTTTTTGAAAATACAAGTCGATAATTCATCACGCATTCACGAAACGAAAATAGGAACTCTTCTGTGTTCGGCGGTACATTCCTTGACTATTTGGGGAAATACAAAATCGTAATTCTAGCAGCGAAGTCGGAGAGTCCGATCGTCCGATATTTGAAGTAGATGTTGAATATATCGCCAACGACTATTCAAATATATTGTTTTCGAAAGCGCTAATATATATTCATGAATATATCAGTCTGTTCGATAAAACCTAGCGGCGAAATCATAGCTGAACCAGAAAGATTATTCCGTACTAAGATCCGAGTAAATTTTTGTTTTACCCGCCGGTGTTAGCAATTCAATTCAATTCAATTCAATTCACTTTATTGTACCAAACACCCAACAGAGGGCAGTGCACAAATTACTGTAACAGGCGCCATGTTTTGATTTGCGTGCGTTGCGATGAACTTTTAATACACTGTTTGAAACAAACGTCACGATCGAAAGCTTTTTTTAGGTATTCATTTTGCACAAGTTTTGATTTGATCTTATTATCAGACTTGATATTCCAAAGCAAGTTGTCGTCCATAAAGAATTTCTGAAGAAAATCGCTTCATATCCGAGATTCCGTCTGGAAAATGCTGTATCAAATTAACATGATATCGCGGAGCTCTGTAAAGTTTTGCTGCTGTGGAATTTATTTGTCATAATAGCACAAAGCATGACTGGACAGACAGTGTAGACAAGGGGGCACATGTCTCTTGTATATAACTTCAGATAATTGGAATTGGGATCTCCATGAATTAAAAAAAACAACATTAAATGAGGACAAAAATGTAAGGGAGAATTTGCAGATTTATTTGCTGGAAATGGCTCAGAATGCATTTCCAGCAATCTAGGACCTCTGAGCTTCCGGGGCCTAGGCGGCCCCTGGACCCCCGCCTGAAGTGCTAGGATAGTAATTTCAGGAGTGCGATCACTCGCCTCACTCATTTTAGGAGTGTGATTTATAGCACTCCTCTGATTTACAGAAACGAAAGACTGTAATGCAGTATCAATTTAAGGAACAGAGGAACTCGTGGGAGTTTATCCTCTTCCAAACCAGAATTAGGGAAGTTGTAGTGATTGAGTGTGATCATTCTCTTTGAACTTAAGGTCTGGAATACCGGTAAAAGATTTGAATACTATGAACTTGACTCAAGCCTTGAAAAAAGGCATATATTACCAACTCAATTTACCATGTAAATGACATCTTAAATCATTTATATTACTGCACATCAAAGGGTTAATTGCTGTATAAAGAAGAAAACTAAATCTCTAGGCTGGTATAGTGAGAATATAAAGAATAAATGAAATGTGACATGGTGTGTGCTTTGTTACATAACATGGATTAACCCTATAAAGGCTCCGCTCAATTCATGAGATTAGTTTAGGGTTAAAACCATTTAAGTCCATATATCTGCAAACACTCAACTTGAGAGATTATGAATGTAGGAATGTACATAGAAGGTCCTAATCATAGTGTAATAGAACAGAAATAAATGGTTCCAAATATTCAAATACAATCTCCAATTTACAAACCAAGGGGTTAATTTATGCTATCATTATGCACTCACATGAAACTACAAATTTGAGCCTATTATGTTACAATGCTGTGACTGTGTCAATATCACAACCCTACATTCTGAACTGTCTATGGTACAAATGTCATTTCCCTTCAAATTTGATGTCTATTGCACACACTGTTAAAGGGTTAATATTTAATTCTTATCACAAGACTCTAGTGCATGGTATCAAATATTCAATATGCAGGCCTTGCGTTTCGACGGGTATCCGGGTATCCGATACTCGTGGAGATACCCGTTCATTCGCTTCACGGGAATCTGTTTGGATACCCGTAAAATAATGTCTGGGGAAAATTTTGTCTATCAAAAAAACCATATTCGGCTTTAATAAACGATAGTTTACCTAGAAATCATCGACCGCAGGCTTTACAAATGGCGGAAGTTCATATTTTTACGACGTCTAAGTGGGCGACGAATTATGGCAGCTGCGTGCATTCTCTTGTACTGGGCGATTTTCGTCGTATCATCTGTAGCTACGGGCATTTACACAAACAACCGTGCATAGGAGAATGCAATTGCAGAAACTATCGTGTTATGGTCGATGTTTACAAACGGTAAACATGGAGGACACGAGAGGGCTTGATTCCAATCTGCTTGAAAATGTCGAAAGGAAAGACAATATCTGTACAGGCTTACAACGGATGGCCAGATAATGTAAAGGATGGTTTTGTCTTCATACAGAACGACGAAAACACGAAATTAACTCATTATAATCCCTGAAGTTAGTGCTGTGGTGAACTTCTTAAATGTGTGTTCATTGGAATTGTTCGTAATTTCTTGACTTACATCACTCAATTTTAAGTTCATATTGTGTGTTTGTTCAATTCATCAACATATTTAAGTTATATGCTAGGTGTCATGAAGATGGTATTACTATATGTGCAGCACTTAAGTATAAACATTCGTAATGAATGAAGTCGGAAGCTGAGCTGGTGACCCGTGACATTCATAGTGAGAGACAGAGCTATTTTTTAGTCCATAATGAGAATATAATCAAGGTCCATAACCTTAAATCGAAAATTTTCAAGTGACTCCAAATTACAGCTCCAAATTAAATTAATTCAAGGAGACAATCCTTGACACAATTTCATAAATCATGCTGCATGTTATTGTGGTTGCTCAAGAGAAAGTTTATCCACTCATCCTATCACAGTAAAATTGACAGTTGATTGAACGGTCAAATATCAGCTCAGTGAATCGAATGGCTACACAGCGGTGGGGAACAACATGATGTGAGAATCAATTATCCTACTAACAACAGTAAACATGAAAAGAGTACATAAATGTTTATTCCACTTTAATCTCCACACTTCAATTTTTCGTCACTTCAGTGGATACTGGTAGATACCCGTAAACTGAAATTGCGGGTATCCGTTTGGATACCCGTGAATTTCGACGAAAAGCAAGGGCTGATATGAATACATAATGAATAACTGAAAACATTTTTAAATAATAAAAATAATGCATGCAATGCAATAAAAGTAACCTGTGACATAAAGGGTTAAGACTTATGACACAATGACATTTGCAATGTTATAGATCTAAATTAAAGAAATGTTCAGTAACACCATGAAATTTGCCAGTATATATGTGTGTTATTTGTAATTGTGTATAATAATGTGTCAGTGAAAGCTTCTTATTTTGTGATGTCACTCCATAAAATAAAATCAGGCCGTCTGATTAGTGATAACCCCTTGAGGGCCCCTCGCTGTCTGACTTCACAAGGGGCAGAAGCCAACAAAAGAGCTAGCTGAAAAGTAGATCTTGATGTGTATGAATAGACATCTCTGACATGCACCTACCTTTCACGACAGCATCCGCATGTTCCAGGTTTCTCAAAGTTAGTCTGATTACACTGGAATTCAACTTTAATTCGCCGTCAGTTCCTTTGGTCAGGAGAAAAATTCTCGTATCGTACTTTTTCACGGTGCTGTCACAAAGTTTTGGGTCCCCAAATCCATCAATCATCACCATCGGATGGAAATCCCTTTGTGTACCCCCGTTAATAGCATTGAGAGATCTATGTAAGTGCCCGCTTCGATTTAAGTTCAAGTTTCTATATTTTCCAGCACGACCACCCGATGCAGAAATCACATGGTCAGTAGAATGATGAAATGACATTTCATTTATAACATTAAATCCTTTGAAAATCCTCTTAACTTCAATTTCACCTTTATACATTCCGGGATGACCGTTCGGGTAAATTTCCTTCACGGTGCCAGACAGAACGACATTCGCAAGTTCTTCCCGGGTTTCAAGGGAGTTTTCGCCGCAATCTTCTACATCATCCCGTCCCCGAAGGGCAACAGCCCCGGGGGGATGGACAAGGACTAGTAGGTAAATTAAAGAGAAGACCACCGGCCCGATGACCCGGCACGCACCTTGCCAACGAGCCATTGATGACACCGGCTAAAATCTGTCACCTCACACCACGGACGACAGGGATGAATCAAATGTCCCCCCTGAAAAGTGCCCCCGCTCGGAGCGAGTCAAAGTGTCCAGCAACCGGTAAAACTCCGAATATAAGCACCGAAAACTCCGATAAACTGTCTGGTGTGTCGCTAATCGCTTTCAGAATGTGCATCTACCTTCCTCGATGACGACTTTGAGATAATAATAAAGCGGGAAAATTGTTCAGTCGCCTGTCAAAATACCTGTAAACTAACGGGCCACCCCCCTCAACTCAGCCGCCAGCCAACTTGCAATGTTAGCTTGCCGGGACGAATTTAGCACTGAGACAACCCAGACATGTTCGGTCATTCCCGGTGACCGCTACGGAGATGAACGAGCCCACCTTTTTCATTGACAAGCTGCGAGACGCTCTCGTGCGTGAATTATCCTAACGCGTATTTAATCTAATTATGTCCTCTATGCCGAATATAATATGATCGGTTTATGAAAAGAGCCGCTGCATAATGTTGTGGTATAGTCAATATCGATGTATATGTGATACGCGGTTTGTGGCTAAAGAAAGAAAAGCAGCAATCGGAAACAATTACAAACTACATTTGTTTCAAGCCGATAAATGAATTAGAAAACAAGAATAACTGGACTAGACTGAATATTCAATAGTCAATAATTATAGTCAATAATCACTTTCTGTTTGAAACATTGCCTACCGTATTGGTGATAAAAAATCTCTATTCTGATTTGGTAATTCAGAGATTCAGACAATTGTGATCCGATGCAGTTGTGCATATTGCGTATCACAGAAGACACCGCGCTGAAAAAAATATGTAAATATCTATAGATCCGATGCCGGTAGGCCTATATAGTCCGTTTCAACATTATTCGAAGAAATTTCAAAATGCAAAGTAATCCAATTAAATTGACATTTTTTTCATTCCATTTAACTTTAAGCTATTTGTCTCTTGATTGAAATAGACAACTACTTTAAAGAAATCAATATTTAGTTCCAGAATCGAAGCGAAAGTCTGAATTGTCCCCCTTTTGATCCAATTGCAGTCACGAAGCTTCCTCTCGATCTTCATCTATTCAAGAGATATTCGATCGAATGAAATAGTTCCTGAAAGAGTCAGAGTAGTAATAAAAGGGGGGTTAAAGGTGTAATGATCTTTGACCTTTGTGACGTCACTTCTGGTTAGTGACCTTTGACCCCTGTGCATGAGTTGGATTCTCGGACGTAGCCTTCGTATCTCAGCCGCGCTTTTATTGCTGATGTTCATGTGGAGACTATGGAGTATCCACGCGGCCCCTAGCACCGTTTCAAGCGGAACTAGATACGCTAGATCGGGAGCTGTGATAGATCAGCCCAAACACCTCATCTGATGTTAATGGATGAGCATCGTGTACGTCTGATGTAGTGATCGCCTCAACCTGATAAACGCAAGAAAACCCAGTAAAACTAACCAGTAATGCCTGACGTCGTACGGCTTAAATTCCTCACCAAAACAATAAACCTACATATATTTGTCGAGTGACATGTACAGAGGGCGGGCCTCGGGGACTAACAGTCCACCAGCAGAATCCTACCGTTTACAGGTAATAAATTGGAGCGATATGCAAGAGGTGGGAAAATTGACGACTTCTGGCGACTAAAAAGCAACTTTTGACCCCACAAAAAAGTTTCCATCGGCACCTCACATTCAGATCCGAGAATACGGTGAATTCTCGGACGTAGTCTTAGTATCTCAGCCGCGCTTTTATTGCAGGTGATCATGTGGAGACTATAGTGAGCGGTGGACACAAACAAACAACAGACGGTTTCATAAATTATTGGAGGAGGGAGGGAATTTGGCTTAATGTCACACTCAAGTTTGTTTCACTCATATGGTGACAGTCAGTTTGGTTGGTGGAGGAAGCCGGAATACCCGGAGAGAACCACCGCCCTTCGACAAGTAACTGACAAACTTTCACACATGGACCAGCTGGGTTCGAACCCGTGCCGATTCAGCGGTGTGAGGCTAGCGGTCACCAGCGAAGCGCCTTAGACCACTCGGCCACCGAGGGCCCCTCATAAATTATAGTCACCTTATGGGCGAATACGTCCATTGTCCAGTTTATACCACCACTTGTTCAGAAGAACAATGATACGTTCAACGTTCAGAAGAAATGCAACCACATCTTTTGATGCCTTCACCTCTAAGAAGATTATTTTCACCTTTCAGAAGAAATACGTATATCTCACCGTTCAGGAAAACGCCATCATCATTTATGGGGAATACCACAACCTTTTTGAAAGAATATACTTTCAACATTAGAAGAAATTCAATCACTATTTTGAGGTCACATACTTTCCATAGGCGAAGACACCAGGGTGTTAGTGTGAAGGGAAGGGGACCAGGGTACAGATGCTGTAATATAGTTTCCACGCAGTGAAGCCCGGAAATTATGTAAATGCTCTGAAAGTAACCTCTGCAAATGCTACAGATCACGGAGAATGGACTAGAATTCAAAAAATTTCCGATAGAGGGCTGAGGGGCAACCTCCGAACAGCGCATGTCAGCTGAACGACCATTGTCTGGCTACATCCCCTGCCCGCAATTGAAATATCGTTAACACGCTCTCAGCGTAGAGATTACTCCGCCAATACTAACCTTGTTCTATCACCGTAATAACCTCATTAAAATATCTCCGAAAATCTGTTCATTAATAACCTATGCTGGTTTCACTACTAACGAGTTAATTTTTGTTTGTGTTTCGCATGAATATAGTCCATGTGTTAAGCAATGGCATTACTGACGGTGTAGGGGTGAAGGCTTGTGGAGGCTTGTCATGCGATCTCATGTCGACTGTATAACATTGTCGCTGAACGCAAATCAAAGCGCCGTATTCTAATTAATGTTTTTGGATATGCTGAAGGTGCATGCTGTTATGACAGCCTTTCTGTCATTTCAGGTTAGATAGTCAATAAAACAATGTAACTGCTGTTTGTCACTCATTAGCCTCTCTCTCTCTCTCCCCCTCCCCCCCCCCCCCATCGCTGTACTGTTTGGAAGGTCCCCTTTTCCAATGGAGAACTGATCAATCGAAACATCAGTTTCGCCAGTAGACTGTTACATCCATCTCTGGAGACCACATTCGACTGCCGTCAGGGGTGTTTTCCCCTGTTATTTGGATGGGGTCGGGGATGGAGACGCCTGGACCTTCTAGCTTGACGCGCATTTGGCGCGTGTGGCTTTGATGGTATTTAGGGACATTCCTACCCCCTCCCACACAACAGGTCAAGTCATCTCCATACACCACTGCGTTCATTCTTCTATATGATAGTAGTATAGTAGTGACCGATCTTGCTGGATTTCTGCGGGAAATGAGGTGGGTTGACCTTTGACTTTAGACCTGGATTTGCTATGCAAACGTTGAGAATAGACAAGAGGTCATGTGATGACTTTACGATAAAAACTGGAGTTAACTCCCTTCAACTGCCTCGAGGTGGGCTAATATAGGTCCTAAGTGGTTGGCGAGTATATGCACGTGAAGGATTACAACACATATAAGGGAAGAGGGAAGAGGTGCCGACATACTGGCATAGCCACATGACTTCACAGTATAGTCTTCTGATTAACCTATTCTAAAGCACATACCAAGAATCTAACGATTCGTGATATGTGGTGTATCTCAGGTGCGCTTTTATTGTACCCTTTCTTGTGGCAACTTGAATGACATGACCACACGGCCCCTAGCATCGGCATAAGCGGTATTAGATACAAATCTAGAGAGCTATGATGGGAATGCTCTGACAACTCGTATATTGGTAATTGGTGAGCTGTGTCGCTGTGACAACTCGTACACTGGGGATTGGTGAGCTGTATCGTCGTCAGATGAAAATGACGGCATTTAACACAAAAGACTAGTCTGTAAGGCCCGATGTCGACCCAGCATCAACATATATCAGATACCAAAAGGTCTGTACAGGGGCGGGCCTCGGGGACGAAACGTCCACCAGCAGAATCTCGCCATATACAGGTAAAAATTACAACACATATAAGGGAACAGGGAAGAGGTACCGACATAATGGCAGAGCCACACGACTTCACAGTATTGTCTTCTGGTTAACCTATTCGAAAGCACATACCAAGAATCTAACGATTCGTGATATGTGTGGTATCCCATATCGCAACACATACTCATAGACTCCGATAACGGGGACTCATAGACCCCGATAACGTGATGGGTGAATGGATGCAAAACTAGGATTTGTCTGGAATCCTGAAAAACACGGACTTTACAACTAAAATGGGTCTAGGTGGGCCGTGACCTACCGAACGTTGCATGGTGGGATAGCGGGTTAATGTGAAAGCATTTTGTCCTGAAATAAAAAGCGGAAACGGACTATGCACCTAAAGCACCTGGGAATAACCCAGGTAAGGGTGTATGGGGCCTAGGGGATCCATAGGGGTTGTGAATTCACGTGACGGGCAAAAAAAAAATCGAAAAACGGATTTTACACCGCTATAGGCGAGCAGCTATACTTATAGCTATACATATATATCGCATAGGATAAGCAGAGCGGTTCTCGAGAGGAGCACTCCACTCAACACACTTCATCCCAATAAACCCCCAATATATGCAGGCGCGCATCGTGGGGTACCCATTCGCTCGTGTCACCCTTTCTTTCATCTCGTACGTGCTTTTCTCAGCCTAACTCCCGAGGTGTTCCTCTACGTGTATGGTAATTGGGCGGAGATCATCGAAAACATTGGGGATGTGTGCGATAGTGACTCGTCACAACACCAACCCACAGTCATCCGGCTGACTAGGAGTAGTTGGTGAAAAGTTAAGCGGGTGCTGATTGGCGAACTGGATGAAAACCTCGTCCATCGATGTCTACGTCCAACGCGGTGCCTTCTTTGCTCAACTGGTTCGGCTGAATCGATCTTCAAAACCCCGAATCATCCCGAACAGGACGTACCGGACGTGGACGTTCTGCTGGTCGAAGATCGGTCACCCTACATGTTGGCCGTCAAAGCGACTCTGCAAGATGCACTGGAAGAGCCCAATGAAGTGTTGCCTGAAGAAACCCCTGTAGACACTGTTAATGTCCAAACGCCCGTTAATGTCCAAATTGGACATTAACACGCAGCGAGTGCGTGTTAATGTCCTAAGTTTGGACATTAACCGCCTCTTATTGTCCTAGGGCAAATTTGGACATTAGCGGTCGACCTGCAACTGATTTTTTTTCAATATGTACAAGTTGCGTCTCAATGTCCTAACAGTCCATAGTCCGTAGTTCGTTTTTTTACTAATTCAATATCTTGTGGTCATATCGATTCCTCGCAGTGTAAGATGGATATATGAACATGGGCTGTAGTCTCACAAAGCGATTTCGCCCTGTCTTGGTGTTTTTTAAATGTTTTCTTGTGTTCATTAACAGTCCATACTCCGTAGTCCGTAGTTCGTTTTTTCACTAATTCAATATCTGTGGTTATATCGATTCCTCGTAGTGCAAGATGGATGTATTAACACAGGTTGTAGTCTCGCAAAGCGCGCGCTAAATGGTCTCAATGAAATTTTGGAACAGAGGCGGACTGTTTTAGGACAATAACAGTCGAAGTGATACATATCGACCACTAATGTCCAAAGTTTGGACGATAACATTCATGCTGGCGTCTTATTGTCCTACGTGGGACATTAACACGCACTCGTTGCGTGTTAATATCCAATTTGGACATTAACGGGCGTTTGGACATTAACAGTGTCTACAAACCCCGCTATAAATAAAGGCGGTTTAATCTTAAAACATCAGTCGTCATCATGAAGCATTGGGAGAAGGTGTTGGACAAGTTATGCAACAGTCCCGAGAGCCATACACTGAAAATCGTAAGTGAGTAAAACTAAACACTTAATGAGTACAGCATCCCAGTAACGCAGCTGTTGTGTAAAATTACTCACTTGGGTGAGTGTTGCAATGGATTATGGGATACCGCGTCATCCTGCACCCGCCATTGCTGTTTGACTGCTCACGAAAGAAGAAGACAATCCAGGATAATCTCTGTGGTTACACAAGGTAATGTGATTAATCAAAGCACTTAATTAGAAGTAGAACATACCTTCGATGTTTCAATAGCATCATTTTGTACTGATTTGATGGCAGTTGGGTGATTTTGTAGGAACGAGAGATTGGATTCAAAATCACATTTTACGCGGGGTTCGTTTCTGATACTTGTGGGTTACGTCTATGAGATTCAGTCCAAATACATGACCATGAACACATGAACATGATTTTAGTTTGTACATTATATTTTTTGGTTCTTATTCAAGCATATGACATTCTGGCGTTTTGGTTGAATGGCACACAAACGCAAATGTGTGAATTTACACCTACGCGAGTAAGATTGCACTTACCTGAGTAAGATTACACTTACACTTACCTGAGTAAGATTACACTTACTGATAAGATTACACTTACCTGAGTAAGATTACATTTACCTGAGTAAGATTACACTTACCTGAGTAAGATTACACTTACCTGAGTAAGATTACACTTACCTGAGTAAGATTGCACTTACCTGAGTAAGATTACACTTACATGAGTAAGATTACACTTACCTGAGTAAGATTACATTTACCTGAGTAAGATTACACTTACCTGAGTAAGATTACACTTACCTGAGTAAGATTACACTTACCTGAGTAAGATTGCACTTACCTGAGTAAGATTACACTTACATGAGTAAGATTACACTTACCTGAGTAAGATTACATTTACCTGAATAAGATTACACAGTGACTGTGTATATTCAGTGTCTGATGTTTGTAAATCTTCAATTTCATGCATTGAAATTTTGAGCCTGATTTCAGGCTTTTTAGCACTTATTTTTCAACATGAAAACCTTCAGATTTTGTGTGAAATGACCAAAAAACATTATTTGTGGTAGGGTTATGTATATATCAGCCTTTTTCAAAGCAAATTTCAGATTTTTTTTATGACTTTCAATTCTCAAGCCTGATTTTACAAGAGAATCGATAACATAATAACAGCAGACGAAAAGGTACACGAATGATTGCGAGCGAGATCATATGTTGATCACCCCGTTTACGTTTGTTCATTGGATGACATGCCCTGTCCGCTTTGATATTTAACCAGATGCAAACGAGAACATGAAACAAAATTTATTTAAATATTCGAATTCCTGATTGAAAATATGATAGAAACATTTTTTTTTCTTCAGACAGCTGTGGGTGCCTCTCCAATCATAGCCTATGACAGGGATCTTGGAGACCTTGGATTCTAACAGTGGAGCAGTCACCATTGAAGCAGAATGGTTTGATTTGCCACCCAGAAGAACTGATTTAGATTTTTGCTGGCCGTCTATTATGCCTTCAATATTGCATATCACAAAAAGCTCAATGCTCCCGTCACTCCCCCAGTCTGTGGGGCTTTGAGCTCTGTACACGTGAAGTTGGGTGTACATGGCAAGCTATTGAGAACCCAGATTTTGAAACATCATATTATATACAATGAACATGACTGTTCCAACAAACTTATTTAAACTTGTTGAATAGATGCGGTTGACCTTGGCCTCTTCGATAGATCAATGCGAGTTGGTATCGCATCTTCAGTCCATGAGCATAAGAGTTCACATCGGATTGGACAGTGTATTGAGAACTGATGTTGGTAATAAAAAAATTGAAGAGTGTTCAAATAACCACTATTGGTAATAATGGAGAAGTTATCCAAACGAATAAAACGTTTGTTAAAATTAACGTAGTTATCATTTTATTCTTGTCAAACCTTAACAGTGAGCTAGCGTTACTGTGGCACTTGTGTAAGTTTGGGTCATATTCAAGATAACCATACGGATTCACATTGTTATCTTGATTAGAAAGTACCCCAATGACACTTTGAATGGGAACATTTACACACCAGTGTGTGTTGATTTACACTTTTATTTGTAACTGATGGACCAGTTCACTCACTTATTCGAGGAAGATAACGCATTTTGGCTTCAGTAATGGCTTCAGTAATGTTTATTCATTGGGTGAGTCTATCTAAACATCAGTGGAGAAATATACACATTTATATGAGTACATTTACACAATATTATATGTTGATTTACACTTGTATGTGTAGACGGTGGACGAGTTAACTCACGTATTTGAGTAAAATTACACATCTTGGGAGTATATCTACTCATTGCTGAATTATTACTACTCCTAGCTTGAGTAAATTTACTCATTGGGCGTGTGTATTCAAACATTAGCGAGTAAACATACACCACAAGTGAGTAAATTTACACACGGCGATGTGTAAACTTACATTTAAGTGTGTTACTGGGGAGACAAGATGTTTACTCACTTATCTGAGTAAATTTACTCAGTTATGATTTTCAGTGTACAGCGTATAATGGGATGGACGCCCTCTGCCAGGTTGCCAAGCCCCACGGGATTCGTTGACACCTAAACCCAGGACACCGACACCTAAACCCAGGATACCTAAAGCTTACATCGAGCTGCCCGGTGCCATTTTCTGTGGAAACTGGTCATAGCTGAGGGCATTGACAGCCAATGGTAAGCCAACTTGGTCGATATGAGCGCCTTCGCTAAACACGACGGCAACCGTTCCGTTCCGATTTGTTACCTGGTTATGCTCGAAAAAACACAACTTTGAAGAGATCGTGAAGCCACATATCAAATTAAAGCCGATTATAACATTTCATGATACCAGGAATTATCTCCCTTTTGCCCATTTTTCGAATTTACTCACAGGTCGTGGAATCCCCGGAAATGAGTTTGAAATGGCTCTAGCGGTTTCATTTGGCACCCGAATATATGAATACGCCTCACAGAAGGCATGTTTTTGCCCGACGTCGCATAATTAGTGCTTTTCCGAATTGACCCCAACTCCTGGGTTGAATTCGGACGATCTTTAGACTTAATTAGCTTAATTAGTAATTATCCAATATGGACTGAATTTTAAGAGCTTATACGTGGAACGTCATTAAATATCTGTGCTAGATATTATTACATTCTGTAGGAAAATTGAATGCGTGGATGAGAAAAACATTCAAATTCGTCCGAATACACCCCAGTTTAGGGTACTTTACCCAGGGCGATACATCGATGTCCTCCTGAAACTTGTGTGGAACGCATTCTGAAGACTGAGCGACGTCGAATCAAAACGTAACACTTCGAAAAGTGGTAAAGCTGGTCGCGTTCCTTTAATTCGTTGGTCCTCGCCAGTCAGATGAAACGGAAATAAAACGCCCCACAGATCTGTGCTCAGACATGGACAGGGGCGCCTGTCGCTCCAAACCCGAGGTCTTAATCCTCCTGAACTTGTTGTATGGGGTGTCTTCTACGACGTGGCCACCGTCATCTCGCTACTCAGCCAACCGAGACCCTCTCTGCCTGTGACGGCAGGTCAAGTGGGGGAAGATACACTCACAGACCCGGTCACACCCCGAGGGACAACCAGCACCAGGCCCCACCGCGTATAGACGCAGCCTAATACGGTACATACCACACCACAGACTCAGCCTACCACTGTACCAAACACAACACAGACTGTCATGGTAAAGCCCTCAGGACTTTATGGATACATCCACCTCCTAAACGGCTTGTGGGTCCATACCAGATTTACGAGAGCGAGTTACCACACCAAAGAATACATCTCCAGCCTTGGATCCAAGATGGCATCATCCCTTCACTTGCCTCATTGTGGGTCCGACGGAAACATGGAAGAGGCATTTCATCCAGAAGCTGATTCAATACGCCGACAGCATGATTTCTTCACCCATCGCCCGAGTCGTGTGGTGTACGGAGAATGACAGGCAACCTATGCGAGGATGCCCCATGTCACATTTGTGGAAGGATTGTCCACCCTGGCCGACTTGAAGCTGGATACCTTGGTGGTTGCCGACGGTCTCATGGTGGAAACCGATGCTCGGGTGACCCAGCTCGTCACCAAATGCAGTCATTATCGGTCGGCTCAGCGTCACCTACATCATGCAAAATTAGTTTAGTAAAAACAAGGAACATCGGAATATCAGATGGAATGATACCTGATGGTGTTTAAAAACCCGAGAGACACCACTCCACCGTTGCATCTGACGGGACAAATGTATCCCGGGCGCACCCATTTCGCACGGGAAGCCTTTGACGATGCAATGACCCCTCAGTTTGGCCATTTGCTCATCGACCTGAAACCTGGACCATCCCAACATGTCCTGGAACGAGAAAAGTGAACTTCTGATTCAGAACCAAGAGGAGTCCGGCACCAATATGGTGCATTTGCTGGATGAGACGATACGTCAACGCAGGTCACAGGTAGCCCCTAAAGAATGGCAGGCTTTCACCTAGGGGGTTGCACACATGCATGTGCCACAAAGTGTCGGTAATCCCCAGCGTTGGCTTGTATGCAGCTGCAGCACCCCAAAAACCACATCGATTGACATCCTTGACACGTTCCCGTCGATCCTCGACGCCCGAGGCTTGGGACGCTTGGGACGCCATATTTGATCTTACTAGTAACATGTTAGCCGAGCTGTTCCCTGACAATAACTTTTACCAAACTCTCGCATCCCTTACATCTCGGAACATGGGAATGTGGCCTGGTGGATATCCAGTGCCCCAGAACGTGGTACAACGTGCAAAAGGACACGGTAATGTACGAGGTTCTGTACGAGGGCAGGACTTATACCTTCACAGTCCCCGAAGGTCCGCATCATACGCCTGTTGAGTTCATGGTGAATAGGACGAGGGCTTGAAACCAGGCCAACCAGTTAAAACCCCTCCCATTTATCAATGAATTGGACATGACGTGCATCGAACACAATCAAAAGTTCAAGTTTATCGGGGGTCGGGGTGGGGTGGGGGGGGGGGCGAGAGCGGGATTGAGCGTTATCCCGATGTTGAATCAGCTGCTGGGATTGTCTGACCTGCCTACGAACGCTCCAAAACCCCGATGGACTTGAATGCGGGTTATACGGACGTCTATTCGGACGTGATCGATACACACATCGTTGGTGATAGCAATGTGGCCCTAAAAAGCGTCTGCCAGGTGACAGGGAGACTACGGAGGGCAATTCACACAACGCCTTAACCACGTGCTCTATCTACCTGTCCTACCACCGACATCCACATCATCAAGATCGATATAAGGGACGCCAACGGTCGTCTGATCGCATTCGATCGAGAAAAAGTGATGCTGAAAGTTCAGTTTCTTCAGGCCTGATCGTCGAACTTTACGTGATGAAGGTGATACATTACCAGTGTGATCAGGTATGAAAGCATACCAAAATGAATCTAGCGAGTCCTATAACAGACTATTACTTATTCAGTACTAAAACTAAATTTCGCTCATGGGATTTATTTCATACTCAACTATCCCTTCGACACTGACGAGTGGTATGCAGCGGAGCTAAGCAGGAACTATCAAACACAAGCAAAATGACGTCATAGTATAACAAACGCATGTACGAAGTATAAATATAGCTTAAAGACGGACTCTTGTAGAGTGTTTCGATGGCAGAATGGATAGAGTTTTTCGTTAATGGTCACGAATGTCGTGAGTTCGAGACCACTCTGGCATATTGCAGTCTGAAGACGGAGTCTGTGGGCTGAAAATGGAGTGTTATCATAGTTCATGTAATACACGCAGCTATGTGAAATATTACAATCAACAAGTCGGGATGATCTACCTCTTAAACGGCACACGTATCCAACGCGGTCATTGACTGGGGAACGTGCTAGGAAGCATCACCAAAACTTTCTTCCTTCTGGTGGCGCGCGGACTGAATGCGGTCGGGAAACAAGCGGTCCGAAGTGGAGTACAAGCCCTGGGTAATGTCTTCAGCGGTGTCCCCGTTCGAGAGGCAGTCTAACGGCTAGCCAAAGAAGCGGGAGGGATCTTGGTCTCCATAGAAAATAAAAGATCTGCACCCCGAGACCTCCCACCAGTCAACTGCCGACCAAGCGATGGCGTATATCAAAGAAGAAAGATATCTTTTAGCGAACATGGCCTTCATCCATCCTGCCCTTCCACCAGCAGCGAATTTAATTTTTGGACCCTACTGACGACCCAGACCAGTGCCATAGAGGCGCAATGGGTAGAACATTTCCTTCTTTTTAGCCTTACAGAGTCGAGCCCTATTAAGTTCCTCACCCCAACTCTGATACGGCATACGTGGATTTAGCCCACACCTATTTATACGTGAAAGTCAAGATCACCAATGGCGATGCACCAATCTCGTCCAGGATGTCCCGGTGGGTCCAGTCAACCTTTGATCCACTCCCTGTTCCAACAAGTGGATGTGACTCTTAACGACAAACTCGTGAGTGCATTTACCAACACGTACCCCTAACGTGTCTACATCGAAACGTTGTTGTCCTATGACTGGGAAGCCATAAAGTCACACTTGGCTGCACCCTTGTACCATTGGGACATCCCAGGACACACGGAGACGACCGACAATGTTGGCTGGAACAAACTTCGGGGCTTGACAGCGAACAGTGTATTGGTGGATCAGACCGCTGAATTTTGAACGGCGTGCCCATCAAACTCCGACTGACGCGAGCGTCCCGGCCTTTGTTTTACTGGCTTTCGGCGCAGCGCCTGACTATAAAATCGTCAAGGGGCTGCCTTGTACGTCCGCAAAGTGAAGCACTCCAGCCGTGCAGTTGGGTCACATCACAGCCTTAGATTAAAAAACCAGCCCAGTACCCCATCTGACGTATCCAAACCAAAGTGTTTCCGGTTCCGACTCCAACTAAGAAAATTTATTCCTGGGGTATCTGTCCAAGCGGCTGGCCCTAGCCTGTGTGGGCAAAACCAATTTCAACGGGGCATTTGCGGACAACCCCTTCTAATTTAAGTATTTCAACATGAAGACGGACACGAAGACGGGCAGCAGGATCCAGCACGGCTCCTCCAACCGGAGTTACGACTATGCAATTACATCCGGTTCTCAGTTGTATCTTTATTTAAAACGGCTTCAGAGGGTTATCTGTCCCCAAAAAAGCCCGAAATTGCGAAGTCCCAATTGGAAAGTTTTGTGTGTACGACGTGTGTGTGAAGTCCTCAGTTGTGAGTATGTTTGTGAAGGTAAACAATTCTATTGTAAAAAATCACATGTCATGATTAGATATTTGTGCAACAAATAAACATTGATAAACTGATAATATGATGATTTTATAGAATCCCCAGTTGTAGGTGATCAGTCACAAGTACCGACTTGGAAGCTGGAACACGTATGTATGTGTGCGTGTGCGTGCGTGCGTGCGTGCGTGACTGCGTGAAGACGGGCGTTGAATGCGTTAACGCGGGTGCTTATGGCGATACGACGACAGCTCCAATAGTTTACCGTCAAACGGATTCGAAGCATTTCAAACATGTTTAATCCGGTTCCATTGTGTATGGGTATAACGTCTCTATTCACAGTTGTCGGCAAAAGTTGCCTCTATTGGCGTCCATTAGGAGATTCCATATAACCCCAAGTATGCCGAAACTCATGTGCAAGGATGGTCCATAAATCGCTTAAACACGCCCCTGTGCACTCAGGCACTTCCCACCTGCTATAACTCCTCGATTGCGCCTGAGATGACGTCCAGTCCAAACCACACCCAAGGTATTCTACTACCCAAGCGCTTTGATATGACGTCATGCATGGCCCATTTGGACCAGGTATGGCCCTAATCCCACCCAAACACACCCCTGTGAACCCCAAAATGCTCTCTTTCGCCACTGCGCCTCAATTGCGCGTGACAACCGTGACGTCAATTTCATTCCAACCAACGCCAATCGTCGTCTACTTTCTGAGCCCTTCAACATTAGAACAATATTTGGATCAAGTAGGGCCCACCTAGACCCACTTCACTGGGGTTATCCGCAAGTCCGTTTTTCTGCATCTTAGTTTTACAAACACCCGTCACGTGACGGGAAGCGACCTTTGACCCGGAAATGATATTTCACTAGGAAGTGACCTTTGATACGGACCTGAAGTTATTACCGGACATGACGTCACTCCAGCTCCAACCCAAAGAGATTTCATGGCTATTTTGTGCTGACCACTAATCTTGAAAGGAAGGTTGTGAATGTATAAATAGTGACGAAATGCCAGTGTTTTCAATCTATTTGGATGTGTCATATAAGTGAGATGTTTTTTGAGAAATGATTTAGCCTACTAGGGAATGACGTAATCCTACAAGTAGAATTGTGCTGTGTAGATCCTGATTGGCTCTTACATGTAGATGAATTACACTTCGGATTTTGAAGACTTAAGGTTGTACTAAGGCAAGTGTAGACAATGACCAAACGAAGATGGATTACACTAGCCTGGATTTACTTTCTTTTATGTTTTGCATGATTAATAAACTAGTTTGATAAATAGTGCGTTGATTTTTTAAATAGATCAATTTATAAGAAATCACGAGCTTTTGATTTCCATCATGTACAAATGGCCCGAATACACAAGCGACCGCTGCGGTTCATATCTTCATAAAGCCTTGAAGTAAGTTGGCATCAAAAGACGTTCATGCTTGGTTGTTGAAGATGTGCCAATAAGTCCTCATCATCGGCCATTCACATATCTTCACAAGCTAAGGATATGAACACCCCGACCAGGCTACATTGGATACAACTTAATTTGGACAACGGAAAAGCAAAACATTAAGACGTGCTCTGAGTGAGTTTAACATGGCTACGATCGATCTGTATGATGTGTGTTTAGTGTGGACAGTCAGACTTCTACCGCCTCGGCTTAAAGACACGATGTTAACCGCACGGAATCTGGAAATCAAGTCTGGAAGGCACTCTTATTTCAACAATAAATACAACATCCAAAAGTCAACCATAGTTTCTGATTTAACCCTATCTGACCTGTGTTTCAGTGGTGGGTGGGTCAGTTTCACATACTCGCGCCCACCCAAATATATTTCACTCACCCCCATAAACCGTTGTACATTTTACCCCACACCGTTATATTCCATCCTACCATCATATCCCGCGTTTCTTCGAGATCTCATTATATCGAAGGTAAGACCCTCTGTTAAGATTGCCCACCCAGCCTAGTCCCGCGAGACTCCCTACTACGAGAAGAGACTCTAAGGTAAGGGGTAGCCATCCCCCCAAATTTCTGCGTGTGATCTTCCTGCCAGTCGCCATTAACTGTTTCCGTCAAATAACGGCGCTAAGCAGCACAGATTAGCCTCTCTGTAATAGTACTTAACTACTCGACGTATATGACATCTACTGAGTGATAATTGTGTGGAAAAACGAGAGAAACTCTTGAAGTATTTCTTCACAATCCTTCACAATCAACTGTGAAACGAAGCAATAGGAGTTGTCTCCCTTGTTCAAACGGCAAAACAGCTCATAATTATTTTAATTTCTGGGTTAAGATGAATAGATTCTTGGTTAACTTTCTCCATTGTTGTTGTATTTAGTAAGATTCATCGACTGATTGCAAAAAATAGTTCACTAATCCCTTCAAATAATTAAAACAGTCGCTGTTAATTTTGTTGAAATGCCACAGATAAGAAAACGTCATGAGTCTATAAGGATAATAAGTTGACTACACTGCTAACGTAACTACACCGTTCAAGTGTCTACGATTTTGAATTGACTGATACTAAAGACGAAAAAAGTTCCTTGGATCGATGATTTAAGAGGGAGCCTCGCTGTCAAAACAACGGCATGGCTCCCACTCACCCGAGTCGTGTTTTCACTGTCACGAAGGCATGACTATCTGTTCAGAATGATTGCCCACCATAATATATTTCACCCTAAGGCCCTCGCAGACTGATTTATTAAGCACATGTTCTAGAAATTTTAAGATAAAAGCACTATGTATAGTAAACACCGGATGGGTGCCTATACCTTATTGTATACTAGGGTATGGGCATATATATCCGGTGTATACATATATACTTATTTCTCGAGAATATGTAATTAGTAAGCCAACAGCATGAGAAGTCCTTGGATTTCACCCCATTCCAATTTTGTACGCCCATAGCAATATAGTACCCCCCTTGACAATATACACTTTGGTCTGCCTCATGGTTGTTTTCGAACAATTGCCACACTGGGCGGTTATGTATGGTGGCCGAGAGGGGCCATCGTCACTTCGCCATAGAGCGATAGAGCGATGGCGATGAGAGACGTAAAATTATAACAAATATTAAAAATCAGTATAGAGAGCTTCAAGAGGAGGAAATAAAAAATCCAGGGGAGTATATTGAACAAATTAATACCTTAAAGAAACAATTAAAATCCATACAGCTAAATAATTTACAGGGAGTAAAAATTAGGTCAAAAGTTAAAAATTTGGAGAATCAAGAGGAACCATCAAAATATTTTTTTCGTCAGGAGTATCAGCGGGCAAAAGCTCAATTGATTAAATCTTTAAAAACAGACTCTGGTTCAGTTAGATCCCAAGATGAAATAATGGAACAATGTAGGAATTTTTATATTAATGGAAACATGGATGAGGCATTTCATCCAGACGCTGATTCAACACGCCGACAGCATGATTTCTTCACCCATCGCCCGAGTCGTGTGGTGTACGGAGAATGGCAGGCAACCTATGGTGGTTGTTGACGATCTCATGGTGGAAACCGATGCTCGGGTGACCCAGCTCGTCATCAAATGCAGTCATTATCGGTCGGCTCAGCGTCACCTACATCATGCAAAATTAGTTCAGTAAAAACAAGGAACATCGGAATATCAGATGGAATGATACCTGATGGTGTTTAAGAACCCGAGAGACACCACTCCACCGTTGCATCTGACGGGACAAATGTATCCCAGGCGCACCTATTTCGCACGGGAAGCCTTTGACGATACAATGACCCCTCAGTTTGGCCATTTGCTCATCGACCTGAAACCTGGACCATCCCAACATGTCCTGGAACGAGAAAAGTGAACTTCTGATTCAGAACCAAGAGGAGTCCGGCACCAATATGGTGCATTTGCTGGATGAGACGATACGTCAACGCAGGTCACAGGTAGCCCCTAAAGAATGGCAGGCTTTCACCTAGGGGTTGGCAGACATGCATGTGCCACAAATTGTCGGTAGTCCCCAGCGTTGGCGTGTATGCAGCTGCAGCACCCCAAACACCACATCGATTGACATCCGTGACACGTTCCCGTCGGTCCTCGACGCCCGCCATATTTGATCTCACATTGCCTAGTAACATCTTAGCCGAGCTGTTCCCTGACAATAACTTTTACCAACTCTCGCACCCCTTACTTCTCGGAACATGGGAATGTGGCCTGGTGGATATCCAGTGCCCCCAAAACGTGGTACAACGTGCAAAAGGACACGGTAATGTACGAGGTCCTGTACGAGGGCAGGACTTATACCTTCACAGTCCCCGAAGATCAGCATCATACGCCTGTTGAGTTCATGGTGAATAGGACGAGAGCTTGAATTCAGGCCAACCAGTTAAAACCCCTCCCATTTATCAATGAGGTGAACATGACGTACATGGACTTGAATGCGGGTTATACGGACGTCTATTCGGACGTCATCGATACACACATCGTTGGTGATAGCAATGTGGCCCTAAAAAGCGTCTGCCAGGTGACAGGGGGACTACGGAGGACAAGTCACACAACGCCTTAACCACGTGCTTCATCTACCTGTCCGACCACCGACATCCACACCATCAAGATCGATATAAGGGACGCCAACGGTCGTCTGATCGCATTCGAACGAGAAAAAGTGATGCTGAATCTTCTTTTTTCCAGGTCAGATCGTCAAACTTTACATGATGAAGGCGATACATTACGAGGGTGGTCAGTTATGAAAGCATACCAAAATGAGTCTAATGAGTCCTATAACAGACTATTATTTATTCAGTACTAAAACGGTTGACATTTCGCTCATGGGATTTACTTCATACTCAACTATCCCTTCAAACACAAGCAAAATGACGTCATAGTATAACAACCGCATGTACGAAGTATAAATATAGCTTAAAGACGGACTCCTGTAGAGTGTTTCGATGGCAGAATGGATAGAGTTTTTCGTTAATGGTCACGAATGTCGTGAGTCCGAGACCACTCTGGCATACTGCAGTCTGAAGACGGAGTCTGTGGACTGAAAATGGAGTGTTATCATAGTTCATGTAATACACGCAGCTATGTGAAATATTACAATCAACAAGTCGGGATGATCTACCTCTTAAACGGCACACGTATCCAACGCGGTCATTGACTGGGGAACGTGCTAGGAAGCATCGCCAAAACTGACGCGCGGACTGAAAGCGACCGGGAAACAATCGGGAAACAATCGGTCGGTCCTAAATGGGGTACAAGCCGTGGGTAATGTCTTCAGCGGTGCCCCCGTTCGAGAGGCAGTCTAACGACTAGCCAAAGAAGCGGGAGGGATCTTGGTCTCCATAGGAAATAAAAGATCTGCACCCCGAGACCTCCCACCAGTCAACTGCCGACCAAGCGACGGCGTATATCAAAGAAGAAAGATATGTTTTAGCGAACATGGCTTTCATCCATCCAGAGTCCTGCCCTTCCACCAGCAGCGAATTTGATTTCTGGACCCTACTGACGACCCAGACCAGTGGCATAGAGGCGCAATGGGTAGAACATTTCCTTCTTTTTAGCCTTACAGAGTCGAGCCCTATTAAGTTCCCTCACCCCAACTCTGATACGGCATACGTGGATTTAGCCCACACCTAGTTATACGTGAAAGTCAAGATCACCAATGGCGATGCACCAATCTCGTCCAGGATGCCCCGGTGGGCCCAGTCAACCTTTGATCCACTCCCTGTTCCAACAAGTGGATGTGACTTTCAACGACAAACTCGTGAGTGCATTTACCAACACGTACCCCTAACGTGTCTACATCGAAACGTTGTTGTCCTATGACCGGGAAGCCATACAGTCCCACTTGGCTGCACCCTTGTACCACTGGGACATCCCAGGACACACGGAGACGACCGACAATGTTGGCTGGAACAAACTTCGGGGCTTGACAGCGAACAGTGTATTGGTGGATCAGACCGCTACATTTTGAACGTCGTGCCCATCAAACTCCGACTGACGCGAGCGTCCCCGGCCTTTGTTTTACTGGATTTCGGCGCAGCGCCTGACTATAAAATCGTCAAGGGGCTGCCTTGTACGTCCGCAAAGTGAAGCACTCCAGCCGTGCAGTTGGGTCACATCACAGCCTTAGATTAAAAACCAGCCCAGTACCCCATCTGACGCATCCAAACCAAAGTGTTTCCGGTTCCGACTCCAACCAAGAAAATTTATTTCTGGGGTATCTGTGCAAGCGGCTGGCCCTAGCCTGTGTGGGCAAAACCAATTTCAACGGGGCGTTTGCGGACAACCCCTTCTAATTTAAGTATTTCAACATGAAGACGGACACGAAAACGGACAGCAGGATCCAGCACGGCTCCTCCAACCGGAGTTACGACTATGCAATTACATCCGGTTCTCAGTTGTATCTTTATCTAAAACGGCTTCAGAGGGTTATCTGTCCCCAAAAAAGCCCGAAATTGCGAAGTCTCAATTGGAAATTTCAACGCGTTTTGTGTGTACGACGTGTGTGTGAAGTCCTCAGTTGTGAGTATGTTTGTGAAGGTAAACAATTCTATTGTAAAAAATCACATATCATGATTAGATGTTTTTGCAACAGATAAAAATTGATAAACAGATAATATGATTATTTTATAGAATCCCCAGTGGTAGGTGATCAGTCACAAGTACCCACTTGGAAGCTGGGACACGTATGTATGTGTGCGTGCGTGAATGCGCGAAGACGGGCGTTGAATGCGTTAACGCGGGTGCTTCTGGTGATACGACGATAGCTCCAATAGTTTACCGTCAAACGGATTCGAAGCATTTCAAACATGTTTAATCCGGTTCCATTGTGTATGGGTATAACGTCTCTATTCACAGTTGTCGACAAAAGTTGCCTCTATTGGCGTCCATTAGGACATTTAGGAGATCATGTGCAAGGATGGTCCATAAATCGCTTAAACACGCCCCTGTGCACTCCGGCACTTCCCACCTGCTATAACTCCTCGATTGCGCCTGAGATGACGTCCAGTCCAAACCACACTCAACGTAGTCTACTACCCAAGCGCTTTAATATGACGTCTTGCATGGCCCATTTAGACCAGGTATGACCCTAATCTCACCCAAACACACCCCTGTGCACCCCAAAATGCCCTCTTTCGCCACTGCGCATCAATTGCGCGTGACAACCGTGACGTCACTTTCATTCCAACCCACGCCAGTCGTCGTCTACTTTCTGAGCCCTTCAACATTAGACCCTCCACGCTATATTTGAATCAAGTAGGGCCCACCTAGACCCACTTCACTGGGGTTATCCGCAAGTCCGTTTTTCTGCATCTTAGTTTTACAAACACCCGTCACGTGACGGGAAGCGACCTTTGACCCGGAAATGATATTTCACTAGGAAGTGACCTTTGATACGGACCTGAAGTTATTACCGGATATGACGTCACTCCAGCTCCAATCCAAAGAGATTTCATGGCTATTTTGTGCTGACCACTTATCTTGAAAGGAAGGTTGTGAATGTATAAATAGTGACGAAATGCCAGTGTTTTCAATCTATTTGGATGTGTCATATAAGTGAGATGTTTTTTGAGAAATGATTTAGCCTACTAGGGAATGACGTAATCCTACAAGTAGAATTGTGCTGTGTAGATCCTGATTGGCTCTTACATGTAGATGAATTACACTTCGGATTTTGAAGACTTAAGGTTGTACTAAGGCAAGTGTAGACAATGACCAAACGAAGATGGATTACACTAGCCTGGATTTACTTTTTTTTATGTTTTGCATGATTAATAAACTAGTTTGATAAATAGTGCGTTGATTTTTTAAATAGATCAATTTATAAGAAATCACGAGCTTTTGATTTCCATCATGTACAAATGGCCCGAATACACAAGCGACCGCTGCGGTTCATATCTTCATAAAGCCTTGAAGTAAGTTGGCATCAAAAGACGTTCATGCTTGGTTGTTGAAGATGTGCCAATAAGTCCTCATCATCGGCCATTCACATATCTTCACAAGCTAAGGATATGAACACCCCGACCAGGCTACATTGGATACAACTTAATTTGGACAACGGAAAAGAAAAACATTAAGACGTGCTCTGAGTGAGTTTAACATGGCTACGATCGATCTGTATGATGTGTGTTTAGTGTGGACAGTCAGACTTCTACCGCCTCGGCTTAAAGACACGATGTTAACCGCACGGAATCTGGAAATCAAGTCTGGAAGGCACTCTTATTTCAACAATAAATACAACATCCAAAAGTCAACCATAGTTTCTGATTTAACCCTATCTGACCTGTGTTTCAGTGGTGGGTGGATCAGTTTCACATACTCGCGCCCACCCAAATATATTTCACTCACCCCCATAAACCGTTGTACATTTTACCCCACACCGTTATATTCCATCCTACCATCATATCCCGCGTTTCTTCGAGATCTCATTATATCGAAGGTAAGACCCTCTGTTAAGATTGCCCACCCAGCCTAGTCCCGCGAGACTCCCTACTACGAGAAGAGACTCTAAGGTAAGGGGTAGCCATCCCCCCAAATTTCTGCGTGCGATCTTCCTGCCAGTCGCCATTAACTGTTTCCGTCAAATAACGGCGCTAAGCAGCACAGATTAGCTTCTCTGTAATAGTACTTAACTACTCGACGTATATGACACCTACTGAGTGATAATTGTGTGGAAAAACGAGAGAAACGCTTGAAGTATTTCTTCACAATCCTTCACAACCAACTGTGAGTAGTATATAAAGAGTAAAACGGGTATTTAGCGCCTCACTGCGCATGCGCAGAACCAAAATTGTGGCGGTATTGGGGAGGTGCGCATGCGTTATGAGGGGGCGTGGCCTATAGTGAGTGGGTGGGTTCAAAATGGCGGCTACTGAAAGTCCGCCATTTTGAACCCACCCACTCACCCCGTGCACTGATTGACCTGGTATGTGAGTGGGTGGGTTCAAAATGGCGGCTTATGGTGTTGTGTGTGTAAAATAAGGTGCCGCCATTTTGAACCCACCCACTCACCGGTTGACAAAAAAAAAAAAGTTCCGGCAAAAAAAAATAAAAAAAAATGTATTCATGCGCGGTGATGCGGTTTGGCCGTGGTTTTGGCGGTGATTCGGTCTCGGGAAAAAGCTTCCGCGGAGTAGTCCCTAGATAAAAATGGTCCGATTGGGTCGAGTGAGGTATCAAAGTGAAGCTTATGTGAAGGGGCATCTAATGGGCTGGGTGTGGGGTTGAACTATCGGCCTTCTGTGCATGCGCGGTGGCCGAAGGGTATGAAAATAGCCGTGTTGGAGCTAGGGAAGTCCCTAAGGGTCCGATGGGGTCGAGTGAGCTATCAAAGTGAAGCTTATGTGAAGGGCATCTAATGGGCTGGGTGTGGGGTTGAACTATCGGCATTCTGCGCATGCGCGGTGGCCGAAGGGTATGGAAATAGACGTTTTGGAGCTAGGGGAGCCCCTAATGGACCAATGGGGTCGAGTGAGATATCGATGTGAAGCATTCGTGAAGGGGCATCTGATGGGCTGGGTGTGGGGTTGAACTATCGGCATTCTGCGCATGCGCGGTGGCCCAAGGGTATGGAAATAGACGTTTTGGAGCTAGGGGAGTCCCTAATGGGCCAATGGAGTCGTAGGAGGTATCAAAGTGAAGCATTCGTGAAAGGGCATCTGATGGACTGGGCGTGGGGTTGAAATATCGGCATTCTGCGCATGCGCGGTGACCCAAGGGTATGGAAATAGACGTTTTGGAGCTAGGGCAGCCCCTAATGGTCCAATGGGGTCGAGTGAGGTATCAAAGTGAAGCATTCGTGAAGGGGCATCTGATGGACTGGGTGTGGGGCTGACATATCGGCCTTCTGCGCATGCGCGGTGGCCCAAGGGCATGAAAATAGCCTTTTTGGAGCTAGGGGAGCCCCTAATGGTCCAATGGGATCGAGTGAGGTATCAAAGTGAAGCATTCATGAAGGGGCATATGATGGACTGGGTGTGGGGTTGAATTAGGGTCATTCTGCGCATGCGCGGTGGCCCAAGGGTACGAAAATAGACGTTTTGGCATCTAGGGGAGCCCCTAATGGTCGAATGGGGTCGAGTGAGGTATCAACGTGAAGCCTAGGTGAAGGGGTATTTGATGGCTGGGTGGGTGCATGTAAAATTTTTCCTGAAAAAAAAAATACGGAACACGGACTTTATCGAAAACCTGGGAAAATGCCTATATGGGGTATGAGGGGTATATAGGTCGCCGGGCTTAACGGGGCTTGTCTATCAACAGAGTTATCTTCCCCTAGTTCCTGGGTGGGTGCATGTAAAAATTTTCCTGAAAAAATACGGAATACGGACTTTATCCTAAATTACGGGAAAATGCCTATATGGGGTATGGGAGGTATAGGACCATCCTGGAAAACGTACTTCTATACATTTGCGGTAGGGTTGTGAGGTCTCGTTTTACTCGTCTCGTCATTTAGAACATGATAGGAAGTGTCCCCGTGCGAATCGGTGAAATTTTTGAAAAAGTACGATATAGCCTCATATAGTCGCATACTGAGGGTATAGGATCGATGTTTGTCCCCTGGGAAACGTACTTCTATGCATTTGCGGTAGGGTTGTGGGGTCGCGTTTTACTCGTCTCGTCATTTAGAACATGATAGGAAGTGTCCCCGTGCGAATCGGTGAAATTTTTGAAAAAAGTCACTGAACCCCATATAGTCCCATACTGAGGGTATAGGATCAATGTTTGTCCCCCTGGGAAACGTACTTCTATACATTTGCGGTAGGGTTGTGGGGTCTCGTTTTACTCGTCGTCATTTAGAACATGATAGGAAGTGTCCCCGTGCGAATCGGTGAAATTTTTGAAAAAGTACGATGTAGCCTCATATAGTCCCATACTGAGGGTATAGGATCGATGTTTGTCCCCCTGGGAAACGTACTTCTATACATTTGCGGTAGGGTTGTGGGGTCTCGTTTTACTCGTCTCGTCATTTAGAACATGATAGGAAGTGTCCCCGTGCGAATCGGTGAAATTTTTGAAAAAAGTCACCGAGCCCCATATAGACCCATACTGGGGTATAGGTTCAATGTTTATCCTACTGGGAAACCCACTTCTATACATTTGCGGTAGGGTTGTGGGGTCTCGTTTTACTCGTCTCGTCATTTAGAACACGATAGGAAGTGTTGCGGAGCGAATCGGTGAAATTTTTGAAAAAAGTCACCGAGGCCTGGGTAGGCCCATAGGCCTATACTGCATGGCTATGGGTGTATAGGCCCATACGGGGTGGACATGTTGGAGTCTAGGTGGGCCACTCATGGTCCAATGGGGTCGAGTGAGGTCTTATTTTGAAGCTCTCGTGGAGGAGCACTTGACTACACTAATGGTTCGTCCGTGTTCAATAGTCTGCGCATGCGCAGTCTGGCCGTAGTATAGAAAACAGGCATTTTGGGTGCTATGTAGGGGTGTGTTTGGGTTAGAGATGAGCTAATCACGGTTCGAATGGGTCGTGTGAGGTGTCAAAGTGAAGCTTGTGTGGGGTAGAGTCAGAATGGTGTGTTTTTGAATGCATGTCGCGTTAATCTGCGCATGCGCAGTTGGTTGTAGTAAGTAAAGTGGCCATTTTGGGGCAGCGAAGGAAGTTATTTGGGGTCGAGATGGGCTAATCACGGTTCGAATGCGTCCTGAAAGGTGTCATCTTGTAGTTCTCGGGGTGTACACTCCGATTTAAGGGATGTTCGCGTCATCTGTGACGTCATCGCTCACGTCATCGGTACGAGTAGTAGCGAAAGTGGCCATTTTCGGGCAGTACATGAAGGTATTTGAATGCGTCCTGGAAGGTGTCATCTTGTAGTTCTCGGGGTGTACATTCCGATTTGCGGGATGTTCGCGTCATCTGTGACGTCATCGGTGACGTCATCGGTACGAGTAGTAGCGAAAGTGGACATTTTCTGGCAGTACATGAAGGTATTTGGGGTCGAGATGGGCTATTCACGGTTCGAATGCGTCCTGGAAGGTGTCATCTTGTAGTTCTCGGGGTGTACATTCCGATTTGAGGGGTGTCCGCGTCATCTGTGACGTCATTGATGACGTCATCGGTACGAGTAGTAGCGAAAGTGGACATTTTGTGGGTGCGTGAGGGTGAGTTTGGTGTAGAGATGCACCATCCTTAGTCCGAATGCGTCGTGTGATGTGTCATTTTGTAGCTCTCGGGGTGTACATTCCGAATTGAGGCATGTCCGAAGCATCTGTGACGTCATCGATGACGTCATCAGTAGGAGTATTAGCGAAAGTGAGCCTTTTGGGGCAGTGCAGGAAGGTATTTGGTGTAGAGATGGACCATCCGCGTTGCGAATGCGTCGTGTGGGGTATCATGTTGTAGCTCTCGGAGTATAGACCCTGATTTCAGGGATATTTATAGCATCTGTGACGTCATTGGTGACGTCATTAGTACAAGTTGTAGCGAAAGTGGGCCTTTTTTAGCAGTGAAGGATGTTATTTGGTGTAGAGATGGACCATCCGCGGTCCAAATGGACCGTGTGAGGTGTCATCTTGTAGCAACGCCCACCAACACCATTCTTAATGCTTCAACGCCCTGGTGAAATAGCTCAGAAGCTCTGATATTCCATGGAATTGTCACTAATTCTTCGAAATGCGGTGATGCCCGTCAACGCCCGTCGTTACACCTTAACACTCTAACATAACGCCATGATATAGACCAGAGAGAGAACAACAACAACAACAAGGATGACACATGAGAGAACAACAACAACAAGAAGTTTTTTTCATATATTTTATTTTCCCCAATGTTACATCACACCCACGCTGGGGGAGCCGCGTTGGGTATATTTACAATTCAAGAAGATTCTTATCCAATCAGAGGCCACCATTTGCATGTTTCATATTCGTTCCTGTCCGTTAGATGTATTCTTGTCCAATCAGAAGTCTCCATTTCAGAAAGTGCCATCTGAACCGTTTATTCTAATCATCGTCGGGCAGGCCAGGATACCGTTGAGGCAACATATCCTCAGATAGTTGTTTGCGCATTCTGAGTATCTATCAGTGCATGGGTGAATACTTTCATCCGATGGAGGTGGTGGTCAGTTTAACCACGAAGAACGCAACATTGGTCATTATCTCCACTATCCACTTGGTGTTACAATTCAAGAAGACTTGTCCAATCAGAGGCCACCATTTGCATCTGTCATATTCGTTCCTGTCCGTTAGATGTATTCTTGTCCAATCAGAAGTCTTCATTTCAGAAAGTTCCATCTTCGGCCATGTTCGCTCTGAACCGTTTATTCTAATCACCGTTGGTCAAGCCAGGATACCGTTGAGGCAACATATCCTCAGATAGTTGTTTGCGCATTCTGAGAATCTATCAGTGCCTGGGTGAATACATTCATTCGATGGGTTGGTCGGTCAGCTTGGTCACGAAGAACGTAACATTGGTTACCCTCTCCACTTTCCACTTGGTGTTGGGGCGTTGTTGCTGGGCCCATTCCGAGGGATCCACGTTGGCCAGGTTCTCCAGCATCGTCTCTAGCGACGCCCGGTTAATGATGGTAAACGGTTGGTCAAATACCCGGATGTTACTGCTCGGGGAAAAGTATCGGACTTGATCTGTCTCCTTATGCTGCAGCACATAACCAAACGCCAGATTTAATTTGAAGGACGTTGCTTGGTCATTGAAGATGGCTTCCACGTAGCTGCCTAGACGGGCGAGGTCGGTCACTGGATGGGCGCCCTGTAAGAGATCGCTAGGAACATTTATGGGCTCGTCCAGAAAATGTTCGATGTTATCAGGCGTATGACTCGAAACCGTAACGGTGGGGTCCGGCTGGATATCCAAGCCCTCCTGGACCGTGGGTATAGGCAGGCTCTTCGTCATCGTATCACCAGTGGCGTTCGTCTCTCCGGGTTCATCTTCACTGGGTCTGACCTTCCGCGGCTCCTCTTTAGTGGAAAGTTGTCGCCCAAACCGTAGAGACGGGGCATGCTTCAAACGTTGGTGCTGTCTGAACCGACTGGGTCGTTTGAAGAGTCGACCACAATCATTACATAGTACCGTCGCACCCACGTGAAGTACCCTCTCATGACGCAGTAAATGATCCTCCCGATTGAATGACCGTGCGCAGGTTGTACAAGTATACCGAGCATCGTTGTGAGTGGAGGCCTCGTGGCGTCGTAAATTATCTAGACGAGTAAACAGCTTCTGGCAAGTTGTGCAAGGTTCAAGGTTCTTTATTTGCTGATCACAGCGCCCGTTATCGAGCAGATATACAATCAAGCGAAGATAATTAAGTATATGTGCAAGTGAACATCTTGGTGGTTGACAGAGTGTCTGATGAAACGTCCAGGCCGCTTCCCTTTTATAGCACGCTAGCTGGTGATCTATTTTTAGCACACTCAGTTCAACTATCCCCAAGTCGAGGGCCGAGCCGTGACATCTTCGTAACATCCGTGTATCTTCGGTCACCTCCGTACCGTCAACGATCAACATGTAGACATATAGAGTATGTACGGCATGTTATGGTATTCATCAGTGCATGAGTGACGCATTCAGCCGATGGGAGTGGTCGGTCAGCTTGGTAACGAAAAACGTAACATTGGTCACACTCTCCACTGTCCACTTGGTGTTGGGGCGTTGTTGTTGGGCCCATTCCAAGGGATCCACGGTGTCCAGTTTCTCCAGCATCGTCTCTAGCGACACTCGGTTAATGATGGTAAACGGTTGGTCAAATACCCGGATGTTACTGCTCGGGTAAAAATATCGGACTTGGACTGTCTCTTTATGCTGCAGCACATAACCAAACACCGGATTCAATTTGAAGGCCGTAGTTTGATCTTTGAAGATGGCTTCTACGTAGCTACGTAGACGGGTGAGGTCGGTCAGTCGGAAATTGTAGTTTTGAATAGGGCGATGACGGTAGAAACAGTGCCGGATCATGGGCCAATGGCGCCGATAAATGTCACTCACTGGATGGTCTTCGTGTAACAGATCGCTGGGAACATTTATGGCTTCGTCCACGAAGTGTACTTTGCCCTCCACGTCGTACAAAATCTGGCCCAAGGTCTTGTCGTCGGAATTTGACTGTTGAATTAGGGCGACATCATCATCATCGGCCCTCGTGCGATGGGTGGGAGTTCCCCCTGTTTCGATATTGATGCCTACGGGCTCTTCTATCTGCAAACGTGGCTGCGGAACAGGGTGTCGTGTGCGTTGGTGTCGCAGCAACTGACTGGTCAGTTTGAAAAGCCGACCACATTCTTCGCATGGACGCTTGGGTACTTCATGGCGTGCACGTGTGTGGCGCTGTAAATGATCCGGGCGCTGAAACGACAGTGTACATATCGTACAGTTATACCGGGCGGTTCCTTCGTGCTTGGTAGCCTCATGGCGGCGCAAGTCATGCAGACGAGTGAATGATTTCGAGCACGTAGTACAAGTGAACATCTTGGTGGTTGACAGAGTGTCTGATGAAACGGCCAGACCGCTTTCCTTTTATAGCACGCTAGCTGATATCATGTTCGGGCACTTCCGTGTCTCTTCGGATGTAAAAGTTCCCGGATGTAAAAGTGCCCGAATGTTTACGAATGTTCCACCATTCCGGACTTCTATCAGGTCCATGTCCAGAAGCTCTCATACGCCGCCATTTTGGAGCCGCCATGTTGGATCCGTTATTTTGGAACCGCCATCTTGGATATGTCCCATAATGCACTGGGTCAAAATACTCGCTTCTGATTGGACGAGAGCTCTGTGACGGATTTTAAATACTCGCTTCTGTTTGGTGTACGTCGCTAAAGGTCACCGGAACTGACCTTTGACCCGGCGCGCAAAGGTTTCCACCGCTCCGCGGTGGAAACCTTTACACTGCGCGCGCCGGGGTCAAAGGTCAGTTCCGGTGACCTTTAGCGACGCACACCAAACAGAAGCGAGTATTTAAAATCCGTCACAGAGCTCTCGTCCAAT
>JAVTVY010011098.1:19746-52799 GCA_036873755.1 Hanleya hanleyi | reverse complement strand
GGGCATGGTTGTGGTGGAGTTTCTGCAGCCGAAGTCGTTATACTGGGAGTTTCGGTAGGCAACGTTGTTGTTGTTGTAATTGGCGGTGTATTCTTATTTAACCATGCAACGTCTTGTCCGTTTTCTCCATCCGTTATATCGTCGTCGCTTTGTTCTTCTATGGTCACCACCCTGTCTCCATCACTTATACCGTCGTCGCTTTGTTCTTCTATGGTCACCATCCTGCTAATTTGTTGGTCTTGTACTTCACTTAGCCTTTGCAACCGTCCATTTTCTTCTGCCATTACAGCTCGCCGGAGTTGTTCCAGTTCTCCTGTACTTTGTCTGATCATGGCTTCGTCTTCAATTTCCCGCTGAAAGCTTGTAATTACGGTTATTCCATCATTTTGTTCAATGCTAATCATCTCTCTGTGTTCTCTGTGTTCTGTAGCAGCATCATGTCTTGGATCTCTCGCAGGGTGGTGGGTGAACAGTGGTCGTCTTCTTGTAGCCATGATTGAATTTGTGAATAAATGTCAATATACCACACGTTATTTATAGTCTACACGGTTTGTGGGTGGTGGGTGGTGGGTACAAGATGGCGGTATGTGTGTGGGTGGTGGGTGGTGGGTACAAGATGGCGGCCTGTGGATGGTGGGTGGTGGGTACAAGATGGCGGCATGTGGGTGTGAGTCAGTGCAAGATTATGGTATCTGCTAAAAAAATGTTGTGTTTTATTTTTTTCCAAAGTTTTATTTTTTCCAAAGTTTTATTTCGATAAATTCGTTGGAATTTTCACGGTAATATTATAAGATTGTAAGCTGTAGTCTGGATGTATTTTTAGCCAGGAAAATCAATTTATTTTCAGTGTAGCGGATTTTTCCTACTATCGTACTTTAACATTAGGCCAGTAAAATTCGCTAAAAATGATAAAATAACAATATAGTCGAGCGCTAGGGAGCTAAAATTTTAAATACTATACCATAACTTGTCTGAGTTCAATTGAAAATAAAATGTATACGGGCATTGACATTTATTGTAGAATTACAGCCATTTATAATTGTAAAAGAAACACACACACAGATTTTCGCAGCGTCAGTGTAGCAGACGACAGAGTGTTGTCGCTACGGGCCGCATATAAATAGCGCGCAGTTTTTTTTCAGGCATTCACAATTAGCCTGAGTGCTCAGTGATGCAAGCACCCTGGTTGAAATCATGGATATTGACAAATCAGACTTCACCCCAAATGATGATGTACCACTGCTCGGCGACGTCATTAATTTGGTACATGACCCACCCTGGTTGGATGCTATAATCAAAGATTTATTTCCTCCACCTCAACCCTGCAACTATCCTTTACCAACTCCAGTCCATTGTGAAGACCCCCCAGACACATCGCAGCTGAGTAACTTCTTCGCCCTAGCACCCACACCGGATGTTACTCCAGACGAATACCAATGTTTTGACAACATAGATTGTATGTTACAAAATATGTTGACACCACAAGTTAAAGAAAAAGCCGATGGAGAAATGGCACAAGAAAGCAGAAGCCAGACAACAGACACCTCAAACACTTCAGACGAAGATGAGCAGGCGGAGAACAGGGGAGACTTAAACACGATAGTATCCCAAAGGAAAGATTCCAGAACAAAGAGGACAGACTACAGAAAGAATAGGAAAGATGTGAGGACCGCTAGACATCGGCAAGATGTGAGAAAAATGCGGAAGGATGTGAGAACAAACAGGATAAGAGACAGAAAAATAAGCCAAAATCAAGCCGAGGTACATTATGTTTGGGCGATAGCAACAACAACACTGGGGTCCAACACGGAACGTCAAAGAACCTTATATTTATCCTGTGTGGAATGTAGTAACCAATTTGCAAGATATGCGATCTTCCCGTGCGGCCATCAGGCTTTATGTGAAACTTGTATTAATAAATTCGCGCAGATTCCAACGTGCGCAGAGATCAACAAACCCCGAATGTGTCAATTACTTCCCTTGACATGCCCCGTCTGTGCTGATAGAAGACAGCGACAACAAGCCCTGTCAACAATGTAATTTATTACATATCCTAACGGTTATTTTAATAACCACCATCTTTTCCGAAAGGGAACTTCTAACAACGCACAAAAAAAATTAACACTAGAATACATATATCCCCTGTCCTCGTTCAAATAAATTGTCAGTCTCCCTTATCATTCGGGCATAACTTCTCTATCAAAATAAATTTCACCCCGTTATTATTCAAAAATAAATTTTAATCCGTTATCGTTCGGACTGTTTAATATTAATTAATTAATGGGACAGAGAAAAAATCTGTGTATATAATAGAGAGATCAGTCCTCACAAGGACTCTTTGATATCGGGCAGGGGTTGTTTTTTGGTGTTGCAGTTTAAAAAATAAAAAAAATGGGATGGGGGTGTATGCTTTGAAATTGATGTGCCAAATGATTAGAAGCCTTCTCTTTCGAAAGCATTAGTTCGCCCTTAAAAGGGCGTTTGGTTCAATTTGATATGGTGTTTTCTTCACCAGGGAAGTTTGCCTGTCTACTCCCCCGTAGTCGTCTCACTCACCGAGAAGTATCGGTAAGGGCTGATGCCATCTTCATTGACGTCGGGTGTGATGGGGTGCCCATTTATGAAGATGGCAGCAGCCATCGTGGGTGGTGGTTGTTCCCAGATAATGAGGGGGGTGTCGTCGTCCTCTTCCAGGGAGGAGGGCAGGTCTTGTAGAGGGAAGGGTGGTACATCCTCCCCCTCCTCCCGGGGCGCTGTTATTGCCGGTGACGATGGGTAGGGCGGTGTTATTGCCGGTGGCTGGAGGAATATTTCTTCCCCCCTCAGGTTCTCGAAGCGATGTTCATCTTGGGGCGCTGTTGTTGCCGGATGAGGGATGGTATGCATGTCTTCCATCACTTGATGTAAATGGTTGAACCATCCCTCCTCGTTGATGGTAGATTTTGCGGCATTTAACATTTCCCTCACGTTGTTGGCGGTAGTGCTGGCCCCTTCTTCTTCTTCGCTCGTGAGCATGGCTGCCCACCCTCCCAACTGTCTTCTCCAAAATTCCTTGATATGTTGCATCATCATCCTCTTTTTTCGCCGTGATAGCTTCGGCTTCGCATGTCTCATGGATGTAGACATCTTTGCTTGTTCGCTCATGTTGTAGGCAGTCAAAAAAGTTTTGGAATGGGCCTATGAATCTGGCCGCGATATATATATAGACAAAGCGCGGACGTGGTTGAAATCGTGGGATTCTGTCGTTTTCTGCCGTTTTCTGTGGAACGTTGAACAATGGGTGTGTGTTTGTTTTGAATTTATAAACGGCTGTGATTCTACAATAAATGTCAATGCCCGTATACATTTTATTTCCAATTGAACTCAGACAAGTTATGGTATAGTATTTAAAATTTTAGCTCCCTAGCGCTCGACTATATTGTTATTTTATGATTTTTAGCCAATTTTACTGGCCTAATGTTAAAGTACGATAGTAGGAAAAATCCGCTACACTGAAAATAAATTGATTTTCCTGGCTAAAAATACGTCAACATTATCACTTACAACCTTATACTAGCTCGGTGAAAATTCCAGCGCGTTTATCGAAAGAGAACTCTACAAAATTATAAAAACAGACCCTTCATTTCACGGTAAGAAACACAACGGGCGCCGCTTGGATTCAAATTTTGGTGTCAAAACAGAGTTGCGTCCCCATTTTTTTGCAGTAAACAAATGGAACCCCGTTTTGTTCCAATTCATGCTATTTGGTAATTATTAAATGTGTTTGTCGTATGAATTACATTGTTTTATTGAAGTAGAAGCAAGAAGAGGATGTTGGCTACCTATTTGATTAATTGTTTCATTGAATTAACGTTTCTTTAAATTTATAAGCGCACTAGGGCACACAGGGCACACAGTTTAGCATTGAAGAAATACCTTCACGTACGTATAGCATTTATTACATTATATAGTATGGCTTTGCAAGTATAGGGTTTGGCTATCTCAGAGCACTATGGATTGTTCTGGTAATTATGAGGACTTGATATACTATGCCAGCAATGATATTATTTTATTTTTATCATGTTAATTATTCAAGAATATCAATTTATGCACTCTGGGTCCGTCTACAAAAAATTGCATTGTCAATTTAATTATTTTCTACAAGGTACGCGTATTTTTTTATTTACAATTTTTTTATTCAAATTAGCAAGAATCGGTCTATATATATTTTGCCTGGCGCGGTATTTTTTGTCATTCATCATTATGGCAGCGCGGGGAAAGGAACTCGCTTTCTTTCAATTGACGTCTGATGTCATTCTCATTGTGTATGATCATGAATTGCAGCTTACCGAGGAACATCCTAAAGAAGTGAAATTATGTTTAACCCTACCAGGGTGGACGCTATTAACACGCTTGTTACAGGGAAAAGAACCCGAAGTGGATTTTATGCATGTAGGACTGGGTGTCTACCTGCGGAGTGGAAGAGAGGATTCTTTTTTTCCGCGGCTAGAGCAGTGTGGAGGTGCCGCTATTCTACTGCGGCCGGCATTATGGCAGGCGCTGAAAGCTATAATCACCGAAGTTCATGATCTACTCTACCCTGAAGCGAATTCACTAGCCCCGCGTACACTTACCCCGGATTGTACGCTATTATTATATCCTGAACGCGTGGAGTTGTTTGATGATGATAGCCGGTGTTGGTGCACATCGGAACCGGCCCGTGTGTCTTTAACCCCGGAAGGCTGGACTACCTTGAAACGTGTGTTATGCGGCGATCTCGATGGCGATAGTATTCACCTGTGTCACGACGTCTACATTTTCCGCGGACCGTATTTTGCGCGACTTCTATGTCTCAAGCGAGGGGGATTTACGCTGGACCCCGATCTCTGGACGGCTTTACAACAAGTAGTTCCCGTGGTCGATAAAGTACTCTCTCCACCCCAGCCTCTCACAGAATAGTACCTGACCCTATAAATACAGGGGATGAGACAGAGTGTGTGTCATTCTCCGTTCGACATTTACAGCAAGCATGTCAACCTACCTACGAGCCATCCTGCCTCTTACACCCAGTGTGAGGTTATACATCTATCAAGATAAAGTCATCCTCGTGAAAGACGATGAAGCTATTTACTGGACGCCCGCTGAGATGCTATCGAATACGGTGACGCTACAGCGTGATGGCTGGACTAAATTTAAACGGGTGTTGAGCGGTGAGTTGGACGGAGACCTCATCCACCTGGACAATGCCATCTACGTATATTCCGTACCTCCCGTCCACATACGCCTGGGCCGCTACCAAGAGCCTACTCGAAGTATCCTGCTAACTCCCTCTGTGTGGTCAGCCTTGGAGAAAATAGTGCCTATTGTGGACCAGTTATTTACACCGGACGACCGATCACCCGACCAATTAGCGTGGGTTCGTGCTATGGAAGACGCGCTGAGTGAACGTGATGAAAAAAAACATGATGATGGGGAAAATACTATATCTATAGAATGCACAGAGGCTAGAGTGACAGTATAGTACCTGACCCTATAAATACGAGGGCTGAGACAGAGTGTGTGTCATTCTCCGTTCGACATTTAGAGCAAGCATGTCACTACAAGCCATCCTGCCTCTTACACCCAATGTGGGGTTATACGTGTATGAAGCTAAAGTCACCCTGGTCGAAGATTGTGGAGCTATTTGCTTTGAGCACGCTGAGATTCTATCGAATAGGGTGACACTACAGCGTGATGGCTGGACTAAATTTAAACGGGTGTTGAACGGTGAGTTAGACGGACACCTTATCCACCTGGACAATGCCATCTACGTATACCATACTGTCCTCTTCCCACGTGTGGGCCGCTACCAAGAGCCTGCGCGAAGTTTCCTCCTAACTCCCTCTCTGTGGTCAGCCTTGGAGAAAGTAGTACCTATTGTGGACCAGTTGTTTACACCCGACGACCGATCACCCCACCAATTGGCATGGGCTCGTGCTATCGAACACGCGCTAGATGAACCTTATGAAAAAAAATCTGATGATGATGGGGAAAGTACTATATGTATAGAATGCACAGAGGCTAGAATGACAGTGTCACCTGATGAAGCGACCCACACACACATGACGGGGACGACCCAGAACGATGAAGAAGAAAAAGTCCGTGATGAAGCAGCGGTCCCGACAGGGAAAAAAGGAGAAAAAGGAGTCTACAGTGATTAACGAGGTGTTAACCGATTTGTATTACAGCCCTAACAGTCCAGCCGCGTATAGCGCTGTGGGAGCGCTCTCTCGAGCTGCCCATTCTCAAGGCATCAGTCGAACTGAAGTTCGAGACTGGTTAAAAACCCAAGACACCTATAGTTTACACCGAGCAGCCCGACGCCATTTTCGCCGTAACCGGGTGATCGTCGGCGGTATAGACGCGCAATGGCAGGCGGATTTAGTGGACATGAGTCGCTTTGCACCTCACAATGATGGACATCGGTATATATTGACCTGTATCGATATTTTATCCAAGTATGCCTGGGTACTACCCATTCGCACCAAAACAGGAGAGAATCTAATACGAGCCTTCCAGCAGATTTTCAAGACGGGGCGCAAACCTCTTTATTTACAAACAGATGAAGGCACAGAATTTCTCAACCGACCCTTTCAAGCCTTTCTTAAGAAACAGAAGGTACAACGAGACAAAAGCTTCTGTGGTGGAACGCTTCAATCGTACCTTCAAAGGCCGCATGTACAAGTATTTTACCGCCCAAAACACTCGACGCTACATCGATGTATTACCTCAACTGGTCCAAGGGTATAATCGCGCCTATCATCGCAGTATCCAGCGAGCTCCCCGTGATGTGACAGAACGCTACGAACATCAAGTGCGTGCTACGCTGTACTCATCCAGTTCACAACCACTCACGGCACCCCGTTACAAACGTGGAGATGTGGTACGGATCAGTAAAGTGAAAGGTCAATTTGAGAAAAGTTACTTGCCCAACTGGAGTGACGAGCACTTTGTCATCGTTCGCCATAAACCTCGACAGCCACACGTCTATCAACTGGAAGATCTACAAGGAGAGAGACTGCAAGGCCCGTTTTACGAGGCAGAATTACAACCCATAGTGAAAACACCCAAAGACTACTACACGGTGGAAAAGATTTTGAAAACGGAACGTCGCCGTGGCATTCCCTATCATCTCGTCAAATGGCAAGGATGGCCTCGTTCGTTTAATTCCTGGGTGTCCGGCCGTGACATGAAACGTCTATAAATTCTAACCCCTATCATCACCCGCCTTCAGTGTAGGATTGTACCATGGATAGTACACGTCTACCCTTACTATTACGAACTCGAAAAGCACAAGTGGGTACTATAGTGTGTGTAGTAGTGCTTGTGGGTACGTTATTTACAGGCGTGTTCTACGATTTGACGACGGTGATATCCTGTTTGAACACCCTGCGTTCTCCGTCATCCACCACTTCCACCACGACGACCACGACGCTGCCTACGCCATCCAAGACGTCAAGGGTCCGCCACGTATCAACCCAGACACCCACCACACCACCGTCTACTCCAGCCACCACCACGTTACCCTTGACCCGCACCATCGACCTATCCACCACGACGACTACGCCCCGTACTACTCCAACTCCAACAACTCCACGTCATCCTACGCCGTCATCCCTGAGAAGTGACGATCCTTCCACCTCATCACCAACACCTAGTACCACCAACACGCTGCTAAACATATTTGCAGTGGATCCCCGTGAATCACCACGTTTAGCACCACAACGATATCCAATCGACTACGATCCCCGGTGGGATCCCCAACAACGATGGTGGGCTTCTAACCGTCGAGCGCAAATCACCAAATAAAATAAAAAAACTATGGATCCTCGATGGCAGCATCCTTTCACGTGTCTCATCGCTGGACCGACAGGGTCGGGAAAAACACACTTCGTTCAACGTCTGATCCAACATGGGTCAGCCCTCATTTCACCGCCTCTAGCGCGCATCCTGTGGTGTTATGGAGCTTGGCAACCTGCGTACGAGGAACTGGCCCGTGTGCCGGGACTCACCTTAGTGGAAGGCTTACCTCCTGAGGATACACCCCCAGACACCTTGGTGGTGGTGGACGATCTCATGACGGAAACGGACAGTCGAATCACCCGTCTCTTTACCAAAGGCAGCCATCATCGTCGGTTGAGCATCATCTACATCGTACAGAATCTCTTCAGTAAGAACAAAGAGCACAGGAACATTAGTTTGAGTGCTCAGTATGTGGTGTTATTCAAAAACCCCAGAGACGCTTCCCAAATTACGCACCTCGCCCAACAGATGTACCCTAAAAACACGGCCTTTGTACGAGAAGCCTTTGAAGATGCGACCCAACCCGCTCACGGGTATCTACTCATTGACTTGAAACAAGACACGCCCTCTACCCTGCGATTGCGTACCCTCATTTTTCCCGGCGAGGCGCAGACGGTGTACACACCCAAATGAGTCAAGAGTAAAGAAGATAAAAAAAGAAGACAACGCACTCTAGTCGTCATTCATCATCATGTCTGCACGGATACGCAAGCACGCGCCGGCTTTGCGCGTATTACGCAGCGCGCCACCGGAGGTGGGCCGGGCCCTGGTGCGCGGCGCGGATGCGGACTTGGTACGGTGTTTGTGTGAAGTGGCCCATAATGTGTTAAAAGGCAATGTTCCACTCAGTCCTCTGCAGAAAGGGAAATTGCAACGGCACAAGGCGGGTCTACGAACGTTGGTAAAGAAGACGGGCAGTGTCAAGAAAAAGAAACAGGTGTTACAGCGAGGTGGATTTCTCGGCGCACTGCTCGCCCCCTTAGCCGCTACTGTACTGGGCCCGTTACTAGGTTCCATCTTGGGAGGACGCTAACATGGAACATACGAAAAAAATGATGCTGGTCGAACCTCGACTGTTACAGAGTTTGCAATCACCCTATCCCGTGCCGGCCACAGTGCAACAACTCCAGTCTCTGGATGAAGAGATGAATAGTATACTGCAACGTCGACTCCCCGATCACGAGAAAATTCAACTCTACCATCATACGCTGAACCGGTACCAGACGTTTATGGATCAATATAGAGGGAGTAGTACTAGTACGCCACCACTACCTACCACCACCACCACGTCCACAACACTCCCATCCCCACCACCACCGTCATCCTCGGCCTCACCTGAGCTGGAACAGGAAGTGTTGGCCAGTGTGCCTAAAGCCTTCAAGACCAAGGCGCGTTTATTGTTGGACCGGGTGAAACAGAATGCCGATATGGGTTGGAACGCGGAAGGAAAACTGCTGATTCGCAACCAAGTGGTGCCGGGGTCTCATATGACCGATTTGATCAACGATATGGTCCGTTCTCGCAAACACTCTAATCCACCGGGTTGGGAAGCCTTTGCTCAGGGATTAAAAGACACACACACCCCTCAAGAATTGGTAGGAAATCGTGAACGCTGGAAGTGGATGCAAGCACCCTCTCGACTTCCCCCTATCTGGGAACGTGGTGAATGGCAACCGCACACGCCACCCAAAACACCCTCACGGCGGGTACCTACTTCGTCACCTCTTTTACCACGTCATCCCCTGCAAATCTCCCCCAGAGCTAAGTCACCGCGACCATCACGACGCCGAGGTAAACAGCCCAAGACCTGGGGACCTTACTGGGACCCTTACTAAGGGGTAGGTCACCCCTATAAAAAACCCGGTGCAGAAGCCAGAACAACTCAGTCGTCGTCATGTTTTACCTGACGTTGCCCAGTAATAGCTCACTCGACGTGTTTCCTGACAACACCTTGACCAAGTATGTCACTCAATTACCCCAACCGTTACATTTACCGGGACGATGGGAATGTGGACTGGTGGATATTCAATACCCTTACTCATGGTACAACGTACAAGACCAAGAAGTATGGTACGAAGTGACCTACGAAGATAAAGTCTACAAACTCACTCTCCCCCAAGGCCAATACGATACACCGCAGAAGTTCATACAGGGTCTAATGGACTTGATGGAGTACAAGACTCTAAAGGAGAGCACGGATGATGCAACACACCTGATAGCCTTGCGCTTCAAGAGAAACGTGTTCTTCGATGTCAACGTACACAACGAAAAGAGCTCTATCATGCTGACCCCTAACGTGAATGTGAAACTCAGTCCTACACTACAGCAAATGTTAAGGCTGCCTCACAGCGTCTACAAGGGAGCCACCATTGTCAACGGTACCCATTTGATGGATATGAAAATAGGTATGTACGCACTGTACGTCTACTCGGACGCAGTGGACAGCCATATTGTGGGTGATGTGAACACACCTCTGTTACGGGTGGTGCCCATTAGCAAGACGTATGGCGATCAAGCCACCGAGAGTTTCAACCATATAATGTACCTGCCCGTACGACATACCGATATCAACACGATCACGATGGATATAAGAGATGACACGGGACGTCCGATCCCATTCGAACGAGGAAAAGTGGTGCTGACACTTGCTTTCCGACAAGCTCGCTCTCCTCACTTCGTATAATGTACGTGCCTTACCAGTGCCATACGCCCAGCTATGCCGACTACTACAAGAAACAAACGGGCGGAAACTTGCCCATGTTTAGCGGTGCACGCATGCAACGCGGTCACGGATTGGGGAACATACTGGGCAGCATTGTGAAAACGTTTTTACCCTTGGTGACACGGGGTGTGAAAGCGGTGGGGAAACAAGCGGTACGCAGTGGATTGCGCGTGGCGGGTGATGTGATGGGAGGCACAGCACCCCGACAAGCCTTGAAACGACGGGCTAAAGAAGCGGGGGGTGTCTTGATCGCCAAAGCCCTTAAAAGACAAAGACCAACACACCCCAGATTCATTCAACGTCCAACACACCGACGACGCACACCCCAGAGGAGGAGGACTAAGCCCCAGAAGAAGAAAAAGAAGAGAAGTAGTAGTAGGAGACATCTTCGCATAATGGCATTCATTCACTCCGAGTCGTGTCCGTCTACCAACAGTGAATTGGATTTGTGGACTATTCCACCCACCCAAACCAGTGTAGCCGAAGGACGTTGGGTAGAACATCGACCCCTGGCTAGCCTGACGGGGATGGGGCCCGTGGAATTTACCATTGAAAACAAAGATACGGCCTACCTGGATTTAGCCCACACCTACTTGTACGTGAAAGCCAAAATAACGGACATGGACGGGACGGACATAGAGGATGGTGCGGTAGTAGGCCCGGTGAATCTTTGGCTGCACTCCTTGTTCCAACAGGTGGATATAGGTCTGAACGATAAACTCATCAGTACGTCCACCAATACGTACCCGTACCGAGCCTACATGGAAACGCTGTTGTCGTACGGCACTGATGCCAAAGAATCACACTTACAAGCTGAGCTGTACTTCAGGGATAAACCCGGATACCTGGACAACATAACCGGTGGCAATGCTGGGTTCATCACACGCAAAAGAATGACAGCCGAAAGCAAGTCCATCGATATGATGGGACGACTGCACGCCGATCTGTTCCTGCAAGACCGCTACATGGTGAACGGTGTATCCATCAAGATCAAGTTGATCCGGTCCTTACCCACGTTCGCCTTAATGGCCGGTGGAGAGGGGGATATCCATTACAAGATCGTCATTGAAGATGCAGCCCTGTTTGTCCGTACGGTAGATTTGCAACAGGGCGTGTTGCTGAGTCACATGGAAGCCTTATCGAAAAAACCAGCCCAGTACCCCATCCGACGCGTACAGACCAAGGTGTTCTCTGTGCCAGCAGGTACGATGATGGCCAATCGTGAAAATTTATTTCTAGGGGATCTGCCTAAACGTCTTACCCTGGCGTGTGTGACCAACACCGCATTCAATGGAAATTGGGCTGAGAATCCGTTCAAATTTCAACATTTCAACATTAACTTTGTGGCACTGCACGTGGCCGGCCATCAAATTCCAGCCCGTCCATTACAACCGGACTTTACTAGCGGAAACTATGTGCGGACCTACCTGAACCTGTTTACAGCCACAGGACAAAACAACCAGGACGAAGGCAATACCATCAGTCGAGAAGACTTTAGCCATGGGTACACATTGTTCGCCTTTGACCTCACACCCACCTTGGAACACGATCATCAACTGGCTTTGCTCAAGAAAGGAAACCTACGGTTGGAACTGCGTTTCTCCACCCCTCTACCCAACACCATTAACGTGATTTGCTACGCCGAGTTTGATAACGTCATCAGCGTGGATCAGCAAAGAAACGTGCTGTGTGACTACGCCAGCTAAGAGTCATGGATACAGAGCAGCTGATGAGCATACTCCAGCGAGATGCGAAGATCCCCTTTCGAGGTGTGTTTCCACGCAATGTGTTTCCCACCCACTCCACCACCCCAGCAGCCTACATCCTGAATACAGACACGAGGAGTCGACCCGGTGAACATTGGATAGCTGTGTACGTGGACACCCTAGGCCAAGGCGAATACTTTGATTCCTACGGACTTGCACCCCTCCATGCCGATTTGGTGAAATTCATGGACGTCTCTACTACAGAGTGGCGTTGGAATACTCAAAGATTACAAGGACCCTTGAGTAGTGTGTGCGGACAGTACTGTGTGTTTTATCTCACTCACCGGAGTAGAGGACATTCTATGCCCACCATTGTACATATGTTTGATGATTATTGTCAAGCCGAAGACCGTGATGTCCTCGTCTATGACTGGACGGCCTCTCGTTTTAATGTGCATGCTCCATTTCTCTGGTTAACTTAAAAATGTACTGCGCGCGCGCAGGCCACTTGTATTATTATCACGTTATATTGTTATGACGTTGTTGTTCTGACGTTCATTGATGTTGTTGAATAAATTGATGAAAAAACACAAAAAAATGTTTTGACTTTCTCTTTTTTATTTAAGTCAACAAGAATGGGTTACTGACTATATACAAATAGAATACAGGGTACAAATAGTAGGGTATGTACACATAGAATAGTAGTGGTATGGTTAAGGTACAAAAAAAGTTCTGTCAGGAGTAGGATTCGAACCTACGACAGCATTCGCCGACAGGCACTTACGCACCTGCGCCTTAGACCACTCGGCCATCCTGACTTTTACAGTTTTATAACTCGTGTATCAACAGTTATAGTTCCACATTGTTTTTTACAAGTCCAAGTAAGTGGTGCTCACACCGTCGGCCAACACTTTTCGTTTGGGATAAAAGAAAGTAAAGGCGTCTCTTTGCTGGATATAGGTGCGCATCTGGTGGTCGACGACCCGGAATCCTCTGTTAGTGCCACTGGCACTGGCTTGGCTTTGCAGTACGCCCAGGTAGAGGGCTTTGTCGATGGCAGGGTCACGTCGGTTGACGCCTTTACAACTAAACTTATTTTCCTCTCCTCCATCTCCTCCGTAACAGTAGTAGGTCTTGGAGGAGAGGGCAATCATAGCATCCCCACTCCACTCCAGCTTGAAGAGCCCGGGCGTACGCTTATCATACTGGTAATGGTCACGTCGAGGTAGCCACTGATCCCGGTCCACCTCATACTGCTCCCGTAACTCGGGTTTCACCAGGGACTCCCAATCTGCATTAGAGACGGCCATGTAGGCCGAGTCCGTATCCATCTCCATGAGTTGCCAGTCTGAAGGATTAAAATAGACACCCATGAAGTCATAGAGAAACTGCAGCATTCTCAACTTGGCTACCTGATAGACCATACATCCAATCTGCAGGGGTAAGTTGTACCGGATAGTCTTCTTGGCTGAAGTGACTTCATAGGTGTCGTCATCGATGACCTCCACGGATCGAAACAGAGGAGAATTCACTTTTTTGCGGGCTTGGGCAGTACTACAAATGTTCACGTTGACGTGCTTATCCTGGTTCGTTACCGTTTTTCCGTAATAACCATTGCCAGTGAGCTTCCAAGATTCAGCGATGATGGCCTCACTCGGGTATTCATCACCTTGACGACGGGCCGACGTCACGAGGTCGGCATTCTCCGCAAAACAAGCCTCGGGTACGTACTGTATCACTTGATATATTTGGGTAATTTCCAAACCGTGGTTCATGTACCACTGCAGTAAGGGCGTGCCCAGCAAGATTTTCTCGGCCCACATACTACCAATTAACATACGGCGTGGTTGAGGCAAACACTCGTGTTGCTCTGCGTAGGTGCGCATGGTGTCCCCAATATCTGCCCGACCCACCAGTGTGTTTTTAAAGATGGGCGGGCACTGGGCGAAGAGAGGCTTGAGAGTGTCGGGAACATGGAGGTCGCATTCTACAAAGCCGTAGAGGTCTCCGGAACGAATGGCGTTCAACATCTGTGGCAGACTCAGCAGTCGCCGGCGACTCAAGGGGTACTCACGTTCTTTTAAGAACCGTCGTAAATGGGGCAGGGCCTGGCACATGGTGTGAAATTCACACTCCCACATTTCAATCAGATGGTATCCTCTCTCTTTCACATAATCTCCGTTGGCCACCACTTCGTCGCGTAATTCTTGCGGTGTTTTCCCACGTCGCTCATTGAAACGTCCAGCGCTGAAATGGCATTCGTGGCCGTGCCAGTAACAGCCATAAAACTGGAAAACGGTCGGTGTTCCTTGTACAAGGGCAAACCCATCGACGGGGAGTCGACGATCTCCTATACGCTTCTCTGTGGCGTTGGTCTGGTGTCGTATATAAATTCCCCGTCGATAGGCTTCCCACTCCAACCACTGGTCGGCGAGATGTTTGTAAGGTGACCGTTGAGGTGTAAAATGCCGATCCTCCCCCAACCAACGTGTATAATGCCCGCTGGGCATGGGTTGGGCGAGGGACCACAGGTAGAGGGCATTAGCGTCAAATCCAATGATTTTGGCACAGGGTTTCCCACTGGGCAAAGTCGTGACATCCTTCTCGTGATAACGGTGAAAAATAAGGCTAGGTCCGCCCACAATGTTCTTCTTTAAACAATCATGCATGTCTGCATCTTTCTGTTGTACCAGCGAGAAGTATGTAGCACACTCTTGAAACAAATGACGAAGGGCTAGACCCGGTAAACTCAAGCACTCTTTAAAGATATCCACGTGCATTTGGCGACGAAAGAGTTGCACCATTTTCTCGGCCGCTTCCAGGAAAGGAACCACATCTAGGTTATTATACCATATCAGGAAATCTCGCAACGTCTGCATATGTTCATCGTTCCATACCTGCTGTAGTTCGCGGTACGTGTCTTCCGGACATTCCACTTGCTTCAAATCATCAAAGAAGGCGTGCCGGGGTGGCAACTGTGTTTCCTGCAAACGGTCGAGCGATGATATATACGTGTAAGGGAACCTCCCTTTGGTTTGAGCACAGTTATAGGCCTTGACCCACTGATCATAGCTACAATTAGGAGCTAAATAGTTCCGTACATCCAGGAAATGCAGTGATGTGGTAGTGAGGGCCATATGATTATTGATCTTCTTGATCACGCACTTGAGGGTATTCGCCTGGGCCAAGTAAGGGTAGAGAAATTCTTTCACCATGTTCAAATCATAACGTCCCGAGTTGAAGCCGAGCACCGGTAACTGACCTAGGTATTGTAGGAAGCGCACTTTCAATTTCTCCGCATACGGTTTCGGTAAAGGCACATCCTGCGACTGCAGAGGCTGCGACTGCAGGGACTCGGACTCGGACTCGGACTCGGACTCGGACTCTTCATCATCGCTGAACGCTACACCCGGTATAGGAATGCGGTCGTCCAGTTGGTCCAGTACGTCCTGAAACTTGGCCACCAACAATTCCCTACTAGCCGCACTGACTTGCTCTAAATACTCCATCATGCGGGTAATCAACTCATGGGAGTCCCCCGTGGACACGAAACACACCGGTGCAGCGTCATAGCCAGGTACGTTGCTGGAAATACTGACACTCAGAGGAATATGGCGCTGCGTCCACTGCGTTTTTGCTGAAAACATGTCCATGGGCTCCAACAGGGCCTCGAAATCGTAACACGCCTGGTAGGGAAAATAACGGTCCTCTTCCGGTATCATCACACCCTCATCGGCCAGTTCCTGGAAAATAGTAGGCGTATTATGATACACTCCACCCGGATATACTCGCTTGACACTGTTGTCACAGATTTTCTCGTGGCGATGTAAGTGGCAAGACTGTTTAAACACCCGATGGCATTGGGCACAACTGAAAGACTGCTTGTACTGGCTCATATTGGAGATCAGCGAAAAATGACTCACGCCATTGTCGTCGAACACATTGACTTTCATCGTAGCAGCATACCGTTCTGTTGATCGCCGAACCAATTCAGCCACAAATGTACCCTCTTCGCATCGTAATCGATAGACAAAGATATTGATGTCAAATAGTGTTTCCACGTCATCCAAATTCTTAAAAGGCACTCCACGGAAGTGCCGCGGGTCAATGTCTTGCTGCTCTAAATACTGTTCCCAATAGCCATCGGCCACTGTGTCACACCACTTGGGGTTACACTCGTCCACATGCACGGCCAAACACCGAAACAGACATTTCCGGTCTTTGTAGGGTCCCTTTGCCCCTCCTGTTAATGCATACAGGCCGTGTCGATGAAGCAACCACGGAGGAAGTAGTACAGGAGCACCGATAGGATGATCTCTCATTTTCGTGACGAAAAATGTGACGTTGGTCACCATTTCCACCAACCATTGGGTATTGGGGCGTTGCAACCGGGCCCATTCCAATGGATCCAACGTAGTCAATTGGTCGATGAGTGGCTCCAGAGAAATCGCATCCGTCACCGTGAACGGCTGATCAAACACATAGGTATTATTGCTGGGATAATAATACCGCAGCTGGTCCGTCTCCTTGTGCCGTAAAATGTACCCGAATGTCATATTCAACTTGAACGCTGTCACCTGATCTTTGAAAATGTTCTCGGCATAGGTAGACAGATACGCGAGGTCCTGCAGTCGGTAGTTATACAAGTCCAATAGACGACGGTCACGGTGAAAACAATGGCGTATGGTAGCCCAGTGACGTTGATAAATGTCCCTGACACGCTCATCTTCAGGCAAGACTTCATCCGGAGGTACTGCTGGGTCCCAGGGAAAATCTTCTCCACGTCTCATGCTTTTCGTCTCATACAAGCGGATAGGCAAGCAGGCAGGCAGGCAGGCAGGCAGGCAGACAGATCAGGTAAGTCAGATTGAATGCACCCCTACCCTAAAAATCGACTCCTTTTATACGTTTTTCTACAATCCGCCATTTTGAACCCAGCACCCACCATCCACAACAATCCGCCATTTTGAACCCAGCACCCACCATCCACAACAATCCGCCATTTTGAACCCAGCACCCACCATCCACAACAATCCGCCATTTTGAACCCAGCACCCACCATCCACAACAATCCGCCATTTTGAACCCAGCACCCACCATCCACAACAATCCGCCATTTTGAACCCAGCACCCACCATCCACAACAATCCGCCATTTTGAACCCAGCACCCACCATCCACAACAATCCGCCATTTTGAACCCAGCACCCACCATCCACAACAATCCGCCATTTTGAACCCAGCACCCACCATCCACACACGCCGCCATTTTGAACCCAGCACCCACCATCCACACACGCCGCCATTTTGAACCCAGCACCCACCATCCACACACACACACACGCATGCGCACACACCCAATTGTGACGTCACCCAAGGTTCTGCGCATGCGCAGTGAAGCGCTATCTACTCAATTTCACCCTTGTATACTACTAGTGAAAGTATTCCTTAGTCCTTTTATATCGTTCCAATTGAAAGCTTCTGCCAGTCCTCTCATACTGTTAAAGGATAATCGAAATGGAAAATTAGAACGTCTGGGGACGAGATATGTTGTTGCCATATTTTTCTGATTTTTAAAAATAAATATTTCATGAAAATATTCGTACTGGCTGCTGAGATAATGTACTCCAAAGATTTTTGAGTCCGATGCAAAGTTGGTATGCAAATGAGTGTTGATGCTGTCACGCAGTGAACTAGAGATAAGTAGATTCAATGCATGTAATACATACATAGTAATACATGTACCAGGTACACATGGTAATACGTCTATATCAAAAAACAGTATGATGTGCTTACCGAGGGTGTTGGTAGACAGTCATTCACATGCTGCACAGTTGCATGTAGGCCCTTTCCAGATACGGATCAATCTGCGGAACTGAGCACAGGAGTGCGCGGTAATTATGTCAGCGAAACGGAGCAACTGCCTACCATACCTTTCGGAGCAAATAATAGGTATATTTGTAGTAATCTGATACCTGAGTGAATAATGTGAATTTTGTCCAGTCCGTCATTTGATATTGAGCCGTCGTCCATCCATAATCCAAGGACCTATTTCATATTGTAGGTCACAAACCTCCATTGCATTTAGTGGGTCCAAGATAATATTTGGGAGTAAACTTTCGGCGACCACTGATTGGCTGTTATTCTAAGTGGCGGTGAAATGGTTTGTGCTATATTCTATAATTCATTCCTATATTATTTGACGCTCAGGAATATGGAAGAACCATTGTCACAGGTTAATAAAAAAAAAATTTAGCCCGGTTTTCTTGACCTCCCTCAACCCTGGTTACCAAGGCATTAGACGCCATGCCCTCATTCCCAGGATCTGCCATTCAGAAAAATGGTGGGGAATGTATGCTGATTTTTCCATATTTTTTAGAGGAAAAGCCAGGCTATCCAGTGTGGTATGTGAGTAGTGGCCGCGAATATTAGGGAATATAGTTTTGGCCAGATGTGCCCAGCTCATTTACTACATAATAAGTAAGGCAAATATTTAGTGGTTTGTGACCTTTACGTCAAAATGTCATTTTTGACAAATTTGAAAATTGTGACCGAGGTTGTTCGATATTCCTGAGAAAAATGGATGAGTGGTTTGCTAAAGCTCAAGAGAGGCTTCTCAGACATTCTACCCCACAAATTGGCAAATATGGCTGCATCGAGTGGCACGGAGCCAAAACTCACAATGGGGGGTATGGAAAACTAAATTTTAAATCACCAAATGGTGAAAAAAAGGAGTATAGGGCCCACAGGCTACAATACATGGTGGCGAAGAGAATACCCCTGCTCCCAACACACGATCCTGCTGGTCATGCCCTCGATGTCAGCCATATTTGCCATTTGCGGACCTGTCTCAATACAGCACATCTCACATTAGAGCTCCATTCCATAAATATGGAGAGGCTTCAGTGTAAAAATCAGGGCAGGTGTTTTCAGTTCCATATCCCCTATTGCTTGCTATAACAATTAAATGTTCAGGTAAGCTATACCTACACCTCTTTACACCCCCCCCCCCCCTCCCCCCCACTAGAAGTTATATAATTCTCACTTCTCACTGCTATCACTTTCGGCTTCTCTTTTTCTGCGCAGATTATAGTATGAATGAAGGCGGAGAAGCTCAGGCCTGGTCTCATATTCCACCACTGGTTTTAACATATCTGTTTTATAATATTCTCCCCCCTCTTCCCCGATTTTTGCATGTAATTCATAGAGAAATTTTGTCTTAGCAATTCTGGCAGCTTTCGCATCAGCACTAGCCTTGGCGACTTTTCGTTTGTCATCGATTCTCTGTGTTCTGTTCAGTTCTCGAGCCACACACGACCCCTTGGTAATTGGAGCAGAAACAGATTCACATTGTTTAATTATTGATTCAGTGATTCCAGAATTAACAGCACTGATTGCACTGTGTGTTCTGGCTTCAAAGTTTCTCGAGAAAGTTTTGTTTTTGGGGACAGACTTACTGATGGCACGATTTACAGCTTCACTTTTCTGTGTGTTCAACATGTGTTTTGTCTTTTCCAGAATGTCCTGGCCTATTCTGAAATTTATACATTCTCTGAGTTTAACTTCATCTAAAGTTATGAATGGAATGTCAGCTATTTCATCTTCAGCATCAATGAGTTCATCCACTAAAGGCATTTCTATTACATCAGGTTCATTTTCAGTTCTGAAATTAACTTTGAAGTTAGCAGACAGAAAACAGCTATTCACAACCCAGTTGTCTGTCCTCGACCCTTTACACACATAGGAATACATCCTGCATAAAGAGTGATCTCCCTTATAACACTCCACGATTGCATCGGTAACATATGTCATTGCAGATTTCAGTTTCTGTTGGTGTCGACCAAGCTGCCGGTGTGCTTCCTTGTGTTCCGCATGACATCTGCTGGCTAGATCATCTGCGAATCGACTGTGTTGTTTTTTCCGATCATCTGCAGTTTTACCCGGGAACATATCCGCACTGAACACCATCTTATTAATCTTCTTTCTTTGACTTTTTCCAAGGTGGCGAGTATCTAGCTGGTGTTTGGGTTCAGAAGACATGTCACCCTGATAATACATGTCACTCGCTGCAGAAAATGACCCACCGTCAGCATCTGTAGTGACATGCTTCACTTCAGTGCCACATTTAGTTATATTTTCAAAACTCTCCTTGGCCCACTGTTTTTCATTGCCAATCACATCATGCCTTTGTAATGTGGCCTAACAGTGCCCTTTATGGTCTGGGCACTTAACAGCCTTTCCAGTTTTTCTCTCTATCCGTCTTGCTGTTTGACAAAGTTTGTTTTTTAGCACTAAATCGATCACCCTCTTCTGTTTTGTAGAGTTCTCGATGTTTGTCAAGCTCACCTGAGTAGCCGGCTGGAACGGTGTTTTTCCAACAGATGAATATGGAGGATTATTATATCTGCAGTCCATTTCCACATTAATTGGAGAATTTATAGGTAATTGTTTCACTTGATTCATTCCCTCAATCTCCTGAATAACTTCTAACATGTCACTTTTGTTCTGCTCCACCAATTTCTCACCCACTAAGTAACTAGCTTTCTGCATACCACTGAGGGAGGGGCTTGGCATATTCAGTGTGTGAAGCACCTGATTAAATTCTGTATTTCCAATGCTGGTATGACTCAGGCCCACCTGTAACCGGTAATTGGGAGCGACTGGATTCCTCCCCGGTTTTCCTCTCTTCACTTCATCAAACAGTTTCCATCTTTCGGACCTGAACCAGCACTGGTTGCAAACTAAGTTTTCTTCAAAACCCATTCCTCGTTTAGTTTCTCCCTTAAAGTCCCATGTTAATTTTCCAACACAACTTGGATTAAACTTTAAGTGCTCTGAAAATGCAGAATTCCACATGTTCGCTGTTTGCCCTAAATGTAAGAATCTATAGGTGTTCAGTTCTGGGTTATCGGTATCCGCCTTCAGGTATGTGTCCATAAGGCGAGGGGCAGGTGGGCCGGGTCTCAGTAATCCTGTGTCGCAAGTCTCCATATCTGCATCCACCAGGTTTATGCGCTCTATCCTGTCCTGGCCAATCTCAGACTTCACATAGTTTTGGAATACTCTCTCATCAAGTCGGACATATTTTTTCAAATTTCTTCCGATTTTTTTTTCCGGGCTGGCTTTCCAATGATCATAGGCGACATGCCCTTTTTTGAACCTAGTTGGCACATTTTTCCTCTTTCCTTTGGCCATGATTATAAAACTTCCCACAAAATATATCTTACTATCTCTCTCTTCAATGAATAACTTGTTTCTGTGGTTTAATCCCAGCAGCTTTCATTTTATTTGGAATATCTAGACTGTCCTTGACCTATCCCCCATCTCTTATCTAACAGGCTGGTGCAATCAATGCCATAAATCTCCCAGAGATTGGTGTAATTTTAATCTTTTATTTGAATTGAAGCATCATAATCAATGTATCTTTCTTGCCAATTAACTCTTAAGTTGTTTGTTTCCCAGCAGATAAAACAGTAGGGTCGATTTCCAAAGATAATCTCTATTTAGGGGGGAGGGGTGATATCCTGTTACATAACTCCAGCCTGGTAGATAGTGAGGTAAATTCACACCCAGTGTGAAAACACTGAATGCCAACATTAAACAAGAAACACAAAATATTTCAGTTTTCAAAGTTTTATTTTAAAATATATAGACTCTTGCCCTTTCATATGAATGAAAATACATTCCTAATACATGTTAATGTACAAATATAGGTTGACTATATATTCTGCTAATAACTTTACAGCAAATAGCCATAGAATGTTAATATTCACACATACAAGTACTAATGATACATGGATTTCACAGATGCAATTTTATTAATTTCTTTTCAATTTTGTCTATTTGTAGGTCACAAACCTCCATTGCATTTAGTGGGTCCAAGATAATATTTGGGAGTAAACTTTCGGCGACCACTGATTGGCTGTTATTCTAAGTGGCGGTGAAATGGTTTGTGCTATATTCTATAATTCATTCCTATATTATTTGACGCTCAGGAATATGGAAGAACCATTGTCACAGGTTAATAAAAAAAAAATTTAGCCCGGTTTTCTTGACCTCCCTCAACCCTGGTTACCAAGGCATTAGACGCCATGCCCTCATTCCCAGGATCTGCCATTCAGAAAAATGGTGGGGAATGTATGCTGATTTTTCCATATTTTTTAGAGGAAAAGCCAGGCTATCCAGTGTGGTATGTGAGTAGTGGCCGCGAATATTAGGGAATATAGTTTTGGCCAGATGTGCCCAGCTCATTTACTACATAATAAGTAAGGCAAATATTTAGTGGTTTGTGACCTATAGCGACCCAGCTAAATCTCTGTGATCCAAGCGTTATGTCCAACATTAGTTGCAATGTGACCTAGAATAGGCTGATGGCTCTACTCAGGACATGGTCTGGCAGGATTTTGTGAAACAGCTTCTCATTTATGAATGTGATCATGGCGGCTGTCCAAAACGGAAGGTTCGGTGCTGAATTTTTCAAATTTACTAATATTTGTTTTGCCACAAATTGGTTACTACAGAAAATTTGATAATGAAAATCTCATACCATTCAAAACTTTCAAAATAAAGCCCTTTATGATTGTTTGCTATGGTAACTGTTTTTCTAAAAATAATTGGATTTTTTCGAAACAAAGTCTTATAGTTTGCATCATGCTTTAAACAATTAATATCGTAAAATTGGAAAAGAGTAGACATCCAGAGACCTGTGAATTACAATACATATAAGAAAAGTGGGAAGAGATGCCGACATACTGGCAGAGCAACATAACTTCACAGTATAGTCTTCTGGTTAACCTATTCTAAAACACATACCAAGAATCTAACGATTTGTGATATGTGTTGTATCTCAGGTACGCTTTTATTGTACCTGTTCATGTGGCAACTTATTATATGACATTACCACACGGCCCCTAGCACCGGCATAAGCGGTATTAGATATAAAGCTAGAAAGCTATGATGGAAATGCTCTGACAACTCGTATATTCGTAATTAGTGAGCTGTGTCGCTGTGACAACTCGTACACTGGGGATTGGTGAGCTGTATCGTTGTCAGATGGAAATGTCGGCATTTAACACAAAAGACTAGTCTGTCCTACAGACTAGTCAATTAGTCTGTATTCTGTAATTTATACCAGCATAAATTTAGCTCATTATAATCGGATCAATTGATAACTTCATTGTTTGTTTGTTTGTTCGTTTATTCACCAGATAAAACATATGTACAATAAAGTTAAAATTTATACACATACATCATGAAAATCTGGCGGGATGAAAACCCCAAAGGGCTTGTAATGTCCCAAGTAATATAAAACTAAATATTTAAAGACAGATTTATACAGGATTTAGATAGACAAGACTGGGCGAAGATTAAGTATAAATTAGGTGAATAAACAGAGATTATAAATGAACAATGTGCATTTGTTTGCCATATAACATATTCCTGGGTCGGTGAGAGCCTTATACATTAAGTAAATATTCTTTCAGTTTTGATTTGAATAGTGATATGGATTCGCATGACTTTAAGGTTGACGGCAGCTTGTTCCATTCTTTTGGAGCAATAATTTTCAGAGTATGTAAAGAAAGATTTGTCCGATAGAAAGGTCGATATAAATTATACAAATGACCGCGCGTAGGGTAGGCGTGTACCTGGATCTGTCTCGTAAAATAATTTTGAAAACGAACTGGAACTAAATCGAATTTATGAAAAAACTTATGGGCAAACTGCAGAGTGAGGTAAAGGTTCAGTTCTGACAATCTCAGGATCTTGTAGGAGGCAAACAAAGGCGCAGTGTGCTCAAGTCTAGGGCTCAGTGAAATAATTCTAACGACTCTCTTCTGCAGTAAAACAAGTGTATGAAGATGACTCGGATAAGTATTAGACCATACCACATTGCAATAAGATATATATGGATAAATCAAAGAATAATAAATAATGTAAAGGGTTCTTTTAGTAAGGGCTCCTTTGATGCAGTTTAGGACACCTATGTTTCTAGAGATTATTTTACATATTTCATTTATATGGGTAGTCCATGTTAACTTATCATTCACATAAACTCCAAGAAATTTGAATGACTTAACTTGTTCTATACTGAACCCTAAAACAGATAACGTTGGCGTAAAATCTAAACGTGCATGTGAATGTGGCTGAATAAGCATGAATTTTGTTTTCTCAAGGTTTAAGGATAACATGTTGCTTGAAAACCAGTTGTACATAAAATGAAGCTCAGCAGACATAGTTTGAAAAAGGGAAAGAGGATTTTCATCGGACAGTATTACACTTGTATCATCAGCAAACAGGATAATTTCTGAAGAGTGAATAGCCATATTTAAATCGTTAATGTATATGAGAAATAGTATAGGTCCTAGTATAGACCCTTGTGGAACACCACACGTAACAAGACCTGGTGACGAAATAGTATCGTTATATAATGTAGATTGATAACGGTCTGTCAAGTAACTTTTAAACCAATGGTTACTGATACCCCGAAAGCCATAGTAACTCATTTTTTCTACTAAAATAGTATGATTGACTGTGTCGAATGCCTTAGAAAGATCTAAAAATGTCACAATGCTGAATTGTTTAGATTCCCTAGCGGTGACCAGGGCTTCGTGCAATGAAAGGACAGCAAGGAAAGTAGAATGGTTTTTTCTGAAGCCAAATTGATTCGCGCAAAGAATGTTCATTTTTCCTAGGAAATCAGTTATTCGAGAGGCCGCGGCCTTTTCAAGAATTTTGCTATAGCACGGTAAAACGGATATAGGCCGATAATTTTTCAATAAGTGGGTATCACCAGATTTGAATATTGGCGACAGTTTAGCGATTTTTATGGCAGACGGGAAAACTCCTGTTTGGAAGGATAGATTTATAATACAAGATAAAGGTGACGCAATGTCACTGGCAACCAGTTTGACCATAGACATACATATTCCGTCAATACCAGGTGCGGCACATTTCGAATTTAGTATAAGCTCCGTTACCTCTGTTGCACTGGATGGAGTAAATTCAAAATCCTCATCTATTGGGTTCTTCAAGAATTCGGAATACTCTACATTTACATTAGGTATTTTATCAGCAAGTTTGCTAGCTACGGTACAAAAATATTCGTTAAATTTATCCGCGACTTCAAGAGGATCTGTTATTTCTCGGTCACCAATTAGAAATGAACTGGAGGTACTGCTTTTGCTAGATCTATTAAGAAGTTGATTAATAATCTTCCATGTACCTTTAATATCATTATTGTATGTATTGAATCTATCATGAAAGAACTGTTTTTTTGCCGTTTTGAGAAGATGGTTCAATTTGTTTCTGTATTGGCGATATTGGCGTCGGATACTTACATCATTAAGACGAAGTTGTAGATTAAAGAGTCTGTTCTTCTCACGGATCGAATGAAGAAGAGCAGGCGTCACCCAAGGTTTAAGTATTTTATAACTAGATATGCGTGTCTCCTCAAGAGGAAAACAGTCATCGAAAATATTCATAAAATCATTTTGAAATGATTCATAAGCTTCGTTTACATCGCCGGTTTCACTGATCATAGGATTCCAGTCACATCGTTTTATTTTATCTACAAATATATCTTTGTTTTCGGGGGTAAATTTTCGCGATACTCTAGTGGTTGGCTGATTGACATAAGAGGAGACGGTATCGTCAATGAGAAAAATGGGGAAGTGATCGGATATGTCGGTTAATAGGATACCAGATATAATAGGTGCATCATAGGAATTAGAAAATATGTTATCAATTAATGTCGCAGAATGGGAAGTAACTCTGGTAGGTTTCCTGATTGATGGAAAAAAGTGATAAGACATCATTGTTTCAAGAAAATGTTTTGAAGGCAAATGGGTATCAACTTTAAACAAGTCAACGTTGAAGTCACCCATAAGAAAACATCGCTTTCTCTCAGATTTCATTCGCTTTAAGGTATCATTCAGGCTAACATTGAATTGTTCGACACTTTTCCCCGGTGGGCGATAAAATAAACCGATAATGTACTTGTTAGGACTTTGACTTTCACCATTATTCTGGGTAGGGCTTTCAATTTCTACAAACAGAGATTCATACTGGTCGTCGTTATGAGCTGACAGGTCTTCTCTGACAATACACGATTTGACGTCGCTTCTAACGTACATGACAAGGCCTCCGCCTTTCTTCTTAGATCTAGATGAGGTAAAAGGAGTATAACCAGGGATGTCAAATAATTTCTCAATTTTTGGGTCCAGCCAACTTTCAGAAATGCCCAGGACAGAGAAATGTAGATTGAGATTAGAAATGGACCCCACTATTTCAGTATAATGTTTTCTTAAACTACGGGCATTGATGTGTAAAATAGATAAATTATCACTCCGGAGCGATGGTAGATCGTTCAATTTTTCATTGAAGGAATCTTCTTCAAAATAATTAGATTGGTGTACTCTTAGTTTGTCCCAGTGATCAGCTTCATAAGAGTTATCATCAGTCAGGTAGCGCTCGGCTTCATCTATATTCAGTTTCAGTGGATTAAAACACATATTTTGATAATCGAAAGTATTGTTACAAGAGGTACTATTATCATAAGTGTTGGGAATTTCATCTATATTGCTAAAAGGTAACGAGTCCCAGTTATCATAAGGAACGCCGTCAATACCATCACTATTATCCATCATAAATATATATTATATGTGGACACATCACCGTAATATTATAATATATGCAAATGGCAAACATTAATACACACAAAGTTATTAAAATGAGTAAAGGGGACTTCATTGAAACAAGTCTAGGAGAGCTATCCGTTGATAGCATACCACAAATGTCGGATTTACATCTCTGTGCAACCAATCGGCTATTACATGCAAGAACACGGTACGAATAATCAAGTAATAGCACATGCAGGAACTGCGTATATCTTAACAGGTAATGACACAAGCGAATAAAATCTCATAAAATCTCACTTGCATAAATTCCCTGAATGTCATATGCATATTGATCTTGAAATCGTTTGGGACATCTATGTCCAAGTTTGCGGGCCTGATGGCTTCAAGTGTGTTCTCTCTTGTGAAGAGGATGAAGGTGCTCCAAAGATTTGAAAGGCTATTCTCGCATCCATGGACCTCCTATCGCCGATCGCTTGCATCGCCGATTCTTCTTCGTTCAGTCCTAACTCTTTTGTCACAATTTAGTTTTTGACAAAACGCGTTGACTCTGCATGTAGGGTTAACGCGTTTGTCGCATTTGTGACAAAATGTAAAAGGTTATGCCCGGGTACCGTGAATAATATAACAAGAGGTGAAAATCCGAGGGCGAATGTAATTTAATGCATGATTATTGTATGATTATGACCCTCCTATAAGTTTTCTACTTCCATGAAAAAAACAGCTTTAAATGTGTGTAAAGAGTACCAAAGAAGGCAATTCATATATCTGCAGAAATATGAGAAAGGAAAGACAAACATCTCCATACGGTGTTTAGTCAATACAAAGGAAACATAGCCCTAAGAGAAAGCAAGCAACGGACACAAGAAATCCATGTATAGGTGACCTCCAAACGGCCAGAAGTAAATTAGGTAAATTCGTTGGTGAATTATTTGAACTCGATGAAAACTAATTAAGTCATTATCCACATATCAGAAATAAACACAAAATGGGGAAATAAACTATATTATAAAAACGACGGAAAAACTTAATAATAATAATAATAATCTTTATTTCATCTCGGTGGCCTGAATAGGACATCCTCTTTCCATAAGGGTCGAGAGCTATAACCAGTTGAATAACGAATACATACTACAAAGCATACGAGCATATAGGAGAGGATCATATAGAACGCAAATCTGTTGTATCATGTTTAAAACAATATAAGCACAAACATAGAGGTTTATATATGATAGTTTGATGTCAGTTTAATTCCTGTAAAATATGTAATAAATTAAGATGAATGTTCAGTCTTTCTAAAATCATCAAAATAAAACTTAAAACAGGCAGTTTTAAAACTCCATAGACTTTCACATTTTCTAATATGTAAAGGTAAGATATTGCACTGCGTAGTAGCCGCTATTCTGAAAGCCTGCTTTAAAAGCTCCGTACGAGCGAATGGTACAGTTAAATCACAACACTCCGGTATGGCAAAATATAATTTAATAACCACCACATACTACATACTACAAACATACATTACATACAAACTAAATCACATTTAAATACATGAAATGCAGTCTTGCGCAATTAAAATGCAAATAAGCGATGCGTGCCATTGCGGCACAATTAAGCTGGAATGTTTATCACAGTCTCTCAGATGCGGTGCGGACAGAATGAGTCCATTTCGCGCACAAGTGTGAATCGCAATTAGGCGGGCAGTATATTAAATACTTATTATCATAATTTAATAGATGCTGAAGATTATGTCCATAGAGTCCATGGAATGACAGTTGATGTGTATCCCACAAAATCACAGTTAATCACAGTTCGTTGGTAAATGAATTCGACAATACCTTAGTTTAAAAATTCTAATTTCCTTTTGTTAAATAAAGAAACTATTAAATTATTCTATAGGGTGTGGAGGGTGGGATGATAAAATAACACTGCAGCCTAAAACAAACGCGTGCTGTATGCTAGCACATTGCACATAGACTAACGACAATATGTAGCATGCAGTGGTCAAGAAAACTAGGGCAAATGTTGGGAGCCAATGGCCAAATTGTTTAGGACAACCTGACCAATCACTGATTATGGTCAAGCTTGTTTTGACAACGTCAACTCATACCTAGAGTGGGAGATTTAAAATGCGCTACCCATAGCACACCCTTAAAAGTTCATTTGATTTGGATCTTAAATTCCTACTTGACGAATGTAGACTGATAAGATTTTTCAGATAAGATGGAACTTGATCATTTTAAATTTTATAAACAAAGACGGTATCTGTAATTAGAGGATACCAATTTAAGCGATAAAACATTTCACGTGAGCTTAACGAACTATCACAGCCGAGTACCAGGCGCATTGAACGCTTTAGGAGGCTCTCGAGTCTGGCCATATCGGGTTGACAGACGTTACCCCAAACAGTTAAACAGTAATCTAAGTGGGATAATAAAAAATGCACGCCTCACACTGTAAGGCAGAAATGCTTTGATTCGAGCCAACAGATACAGTTTACTCTTCAGCTTCTTAATTATAGAGTCTACATGTAGGGACCAAGATAAATTATGTTGTATACATACATCAGACCTTTTGCGCGGATTGGAAAGCTACAGCACAAATTAGACGTTTTCGAAACTCCTGAAGCTTCGAAACAACATGGGAGTTGGTGAAATGGCAAAATTGGATATACCAAATTCAAACACTCAAACAGTTCTTTGATGATCTAATGCTCTACTGTACCCGAACGTAATAACACATAGAACAACAGATATATTTGGAATGTCATATGCAGTGCCAGCCGTGTTTATTCGTTATTACCGATAAAAATATCATTCCTTTGTTAGCACCAACCATGTTCGGTCATAATGAACCAATCCTTTGTACTTTATGTTAAATATTTTCAGGATCCTTATAACCAACCGAGTATTCTAATGGTTCTTCAGCTCATCAAGTATTCTGATGGCTCTTCAGTCCACCAAGTATTCTAATGGCTCTTCAGTCCATCAAGTATTCTAATTTTTACCTGTATATGGCGAGATTCTGCTGTGGACGTTTCGTCCCCAGGGCCCGCTCCCTGTACAGAATTTTTGGTGTTTGATATATGTTGGCATTTGTGGGAAGAGGATGCTGGGTCGACATCGGGCCTTACAGACTAGTCTTTTGTGTTAAGTGCCGTCATTTTCATCTGACGACGACACAGCTCATCAATCCCCAGTGTGCGAGTTGTCACAGCGAAACAGCTCACCAATTACCAATATACGAGTTGTCAGAGCATTTCCATCATAGCTTTCTACATTTGCATCTAATACCGCTTATGACGGTGCTAGAGGCCGCGTGGTCATATCATCCAAGTTGCCACATGAACAGGTACAATACAAGCGTATCTGAGATACAACACATATCACGAATCGTTAGATTCTTGGGGTGTGCTTTAGAATAGGTTAACCAGAAGACATACTGTGAAGTCATGTGGCTCTGTCAGTATGTTGGCACCTCTTCCCACTTCCCATATATGTGTTGTAATTTTTACCCGTATATGGCGAGATTCTGCTGGGTCACGTTTCGTCCCCGAGGCCCGCCCCCTGTACAGACCTTCTGGTCTTTGATATATGTTGGCATTTGTGGAAAGTTGATGCTGGGTCGACATCGGGCCTTACAGACTAGCCTTTTGTGTTAAATGCCGTCATTTTTATCTGACGACGATACAGCTCACCAATCCCCAGTGTGCCAGTTGTCCCAGCGAAACAGCTCACCAATTACCAATATACGAGTTGTCAGAGCATTTCCATCATAGCTTTCTAGATTTGTATCTAATACCGCTTATGCCGGTGCTAGAGGCCGTGTGGTCATATCATCCAAGTTGCCACATGAACAGGTACAATAAAAGCGTACCTGAGATACAACACAACTCATCGTTAGATTTTTGGTATGTGCTTTAGAATAGGTTAACCGGAAGACTATACTGTGAAGTCATGTGGCTCTGTCAGTATGTCGGCACCTGTTCCCACTTGATTAAAATCGCCAATCGTCAAAGTTAAAACCTAATCCGATGAGAGGACCATTCCAATGAAGGTTTCATCCTGTAGTTCTCCAGATATCTTGCAAACAATGCATGTATAATCCGGCAGTATAATATACAGTTTTGGCGCATACTCTACAGTATGTGTAGTGTTTTTCTCTATGTAAACGTGTATGAATAAATAGATGGACGGACGAACGAACAGACACCGGACACTGACGAACGCATGCACGCAAACCAAAACCTTATCAAATGAGGAGGCCATTTCAATAAAACTTCCATCCAAGTTTGGTTAAATTCGGTCCAGTAGTTCTCCAGATATCTTGCAGACAAGAAAAGGGGACGGACAGAAAGACACAGCATAGACAGACAGACAGCATAAACACTGGACGTCTCTCCCAACATAGTTGGGGGAGACATAATGAATCGCACCTGTCATCATAATAAATATCTTCAATTCTGTATTATTATAAACTTTTAATTCATTTAGATATAATTGTGGTCGAATGTGTTTATAAGAACACACAACTGAAAAGTCTGGTTTGGCGTGTAACACTCTGTTCTCTTTGAAGTGGTGTGCAACTCGATCTCGGAAGCATCTTTGTGTGGGTTAAACCGGTAAAGACAAAAATAGTCCAAGAACACTTACCTTTGCCGAATTCACGCCGAGACAAAGCATAAAAATCCACTTTGTCAAGTCAAATTATCGGATTGAGATTAAACCTCTGTGAAAAATATTATTTATAACGCGTCGAGTAAAAAAGAGACCACTTAAATTTGTCCTAACTTGCAGCCTGAAATACCAGACAAAATGCCTGAAACAAAGAACATGGGACTTTTACACTCTTCTCTGACAAATGCCAAATGGCTTACAGAAGAGACCGGAAAGAATACAGGATTTAGTATGGTTTAAATATATATAGTTTCTCTCGATGAGGATTGGCTCCATGTATATTTGGGTCAAACTCTATAAGGAAATGCAAAATAATTCAGGATGTTCGCCATCAAAGTGACGTCACCTTTTCGAAAGTCATGTTTCGGACTGATTTTCCGAATTTCTGTTTTTCGATATTTTATCTCAAAAGATAATTAATGTGACAGAGAATAATTAAATTTGGCAAAGTAAATTACTTTTATGCTGCATAGGCAAGGAAAATGCGAAAAAATGAACAGGAATAAGCGCAAACACAATTTTGAATTTTCTCAAGATCCTTTGCACCTAGGATTATACCAAGTCTCAATATGACGGCAATAGGATCCGCTGGGGAGTCACAAAGTTTCAGCTCTCTTGCTCTATTCGTACTCACCCGTCTAAATTCTTTTAATACTATATGTGAAACATTGTCTTTGATTACGTCACATTCAAATTCACACCTGCATTTTGGGCAGAATGTTTCAATCAGATTCATCCAGTTTTGCATTCGATCATGCAATTTACCCCCATTTATTTGGCGCTTCAATACAGAAGAAGCAACAATTTATAAGACATGCGTCTAAAACGCAATGTTCAGTCAAGCCTTATATGGCCACTATTTTGAATAAACCCATGATCGTCTGACACGAGAGTCAGTATGCCTCCTCACGTCGTCTAGTCGGGTATGCCAATAGTATTGTGTTGAAAGTAATCAAATATAATTTGTTAAAATATCCAAAACGTATTGTGAAAAAGTATGTGTATTGTCAGAAGCAAATCATCTATTTTGCTCAAGGTATTGTGTAAATATATGCGCAAACACACGTACAGTCAGAACAAATGTCGACAGATATAGCTAAGGATATGTAAACCGTCACGTGGAAATGTGTATAAGGGGATGACCTAGTATTTTGAAAAGGAGGGGGTGCGGGAGGGCAAAGTTGTATAATACAAAATTGTCTACCCTATCCCAGCAATAAAGACAATTTATGAACTGGCACATCCTAATTTCATCTTCTCATATTTGATTAATTTCAAGTTCATTGACGTAATCAAATATAGTAACAAAGCATCATGGGTAAAGTCGAAATCGCGGTCATCAGGGTCCTGTGGAAGTCACATTCTAATGTTTTTGTAATCCTATTTTTTTCTATTTCGACTAAAAGAATTATATGTATCATATTTATTAGTTTGATATGGATTAACTGAGAAATTAATTATAATGAAACTGGGCTAAAATAGATTCAAAACTACCTCCA
>JAVTVY010011098.1:0-19723 GCA_036873755.1 Hanleya hanleyi | reverse complement strand
AGGTATCTTACACAACTAGACCCCAAGGTGAACCTGTTGTAAAATATGGAATGAGATAATGAAGATATTTTGATCATATATGTATCTTTTTGATTTCACATTTACCTGTGATTTGCGTCTTCTGTCTGATTCTTTCAATATTTTTTTCTTTGAACTTCTTTGTCTCATTTTCTTCATGTACGTACGCACGTACTCTCGCCGTGTACAATAATTTATTGTTTTGGCACTTTTGTGGTCAGTTGAAGATTTTTTCTTCTTTAATATTGTTTTTTTTCTGATCTTGAAGATATAACAGAAATCTATCATTTGCCGTTTCTTCAGTCAATCCTGTAGTCTTCTCATAACTCTTTGGTGTCTGATCAGTACAATTGTCTGAATTTATCCTCAATATCTTGACAGCTGTTACTTCGAAAATATCGTCTGCCCGATAAGCCATTGATTGCGCTAGACGAAGACAATGTTCATATACATCGTGTATGTCACTATAATGTAGCACAATACTTGATCCATTTGGATCAACAGAACCAGTCAAGTTTCTCGAGTGAGAATCGCTAACAGAGTAAATGTTATTCTGCTTAATTACAATGAATGTACTTCCTTTGAATGTTACAATGGCAGCATCACTACTGTTTTGAAGTAAAGCAGCATGTAATGCTTCAGCCAGTGTTAAGAGCTGCAGTTCATCTAGGTTTTGTCTCGTATTGCCCAGTGTTCCCATTAGTGATTCTTGAAATGCAAAATTGTACATATTACCATTTGTGTATTCCACTGACCCAGGAATGTCATTAATGGCTAGGAGATCATGATGGATTGTGTTACTTCGCTGCAAAAATTCATACATTTCATTTCCATTGACAAGTATCTGGTCTACATCATTTGATGTCCGAATTGTTGTTGATTTCTCTTGACTGTATATGAGAGCTGATAGGCTATTCATTACACACTGTTTACCAGCATTGTCCTGAAATCTTGGATGGCTTTGGTCGAAGTGACCCTGTATTGGTACTGGCAAACTCAAAATATTTGGGTTCCCTTCGAATCTATGTTGTGAAATTATACCCGGACATGTTTCTGCCGATTCATGTTCTCCTTCAGCATCTACGACAACATCATAATGAGTGTCATGTGTTGAAACAAATAGTTTGTCTGTTTGTTTATCAACAGGAAGTTCAAGTATGTAAGGTTTGCATGGATTTGTATGTTCACTGTTTGTAATAGATTTATTCAATAGCTTGTTCATAGTTCTTGAAGCGGTTTGGTTTGTTCGTTTGTTCTTAGTTCTTGCAACTTTTGTACATAATTTCGACACCACTGCATTGCACGATGGCAATGGCACCCTCGGTGAGGTGCAAACGGAAGGTTCCGAGTCAGTGGTGGTCGTCTGCCCTGCACCATCAATTCTACTATCCTGTATAGCTAATGGTGGTACACTCGATGGTGTACAGACGCACGGATGCGAATCAGACCTCGGTGGAACATCCCCGTTTGGGATGGACAGACTTCCCCGAGGAGTTGTCAACCTCGGGCATTTGAAGATTTTCCCTCCAGAAGGGATGGTTCTTCCACACCATGGAATGACGAATCCTCCTCAGCCCTCCTCTGTCTCATCCGCAATCTCTGCTGCTCAGCCAGCCGACGAGAGGATTTGCACTTCCCTTCCATGCTGTGAAATATATACATCCATAACAATTGTTTGGCAAATGTCAACGTATGATGGTGACAATTTGATAAATTTCATAGTTGTTGTTGTTGTGTCGTCACAACATGACACTCACATCGCAGCAAACCATGACCTCGCCATTAAATAATGTTCGGTACAGAGAATTGTTGTAAATATTACACTAATTGCCATTAAAATTTACCTTCTGCTTGCCCTGATAAGTTTTAATCACGTTGCAGCTTTCATGTATGTGATATTTATATACGTTAATTCCTCTAATAAATCGATACCCTATCGGGAATCGATCAATACATTGCAAATATTATAGTATTCAGTCAAAATATTACCAAACAGCACCCATAGAAGTATCTGTTTGGAACATTTTCTGTTTTGGGTGATCATTCTCTGGGTTAAATTTGACGTCGCCAAGGCTGAGGGGGGACTGGCCCATATGTGCAAAGGAGTGGGAGGCTGTCATTATCTATTGTGATGTCAGGGACAACGCTATGATATTGCTACTGTGGTCAGCATTGATACATTGTCTTTGCAATGTCATATTGTGACATCATGACATTACTGTTGATTTGTGACAATGTGGAACTGTAGAAATTCCATGAATGGAATAGAATGCCCAGTTCTACTGGATGTTGTTTGCTAATATTTTAAATGAATACAACAATATTTGCATTGTACCAGTGACATAACTTTCAGAACACATCAATTTTTGTTTCTCAAAAAAAAAAACCCATGAGATTGATCTAATCAAAACCCCTCGGCTTTCGCCAAGTGATTGAGACTATGTGTAGTATGAACTGGGGAAGAGATAGTTCTATGTGGGATGATTAAACTAAAAGTAATTTATAATTTGCAATGTATGGATGTATCAGTAGATCAGTGTATGGAGTATAGAACTAACCATGCTAAGTGGCATTACATTAAATGTGCTGTTTACTCCAACTTCACTGCTGAATTTGTACCGGTCACAGTGTCATTTCAGATGAGCATCATGACCACAAGTAATTTAGTGACCGAAATTTATCGGCTGTACCCTATCTCAAGCGGTTTTGCCTAAAATTGGTAACGGATGAACGGACAGACGTACACGACGACAGTACCCCGAGTTCAAATTGGCTGAAGAGTAAAAAGGGTCATAACTCCGTAAAATAAAACCGAGACGAATATGCTTTACCGAACACGAATCTGCAGATATAACTTGTACATTCAACTCCAGATAACAAAATCGGAGATTATTACATCCAAAAGGGCCGAGGCGAGTAATCCTTTGTGGGCTTGTGGAATACAACAATATAAAAGTTTCCAAAATATAGTAGCTATACGATATAGTTGGCTACATTCAGGCACATAGGACAGAAACAGAAAGTAATATATCTAAGGGGCATAACTCTGTAAAATATGGGCCGAGGGGAGCCACTTTCGATAGTCGTCTAATTTAGCACTCTGTAAAATAAGAACCTAGACGAATAAGCTGTACCGAACACGGATCTGCAGATATAACTTGTACATTCAGCTACAGATAACAAAATCAGAGATTATTACATCCGAAAGGGGCATAACTCCATAAGCTGAGGTGAGTAATCCTTTGTTGGCTTGTAGAATACAACAATAGAAATAAGTTTCCAAAATATAGTAGCTATACCGAACACAGTTCTGCAGATATAGTTGGTTACATTCAGGCATATAGGACAGAAACAGAAATTGATATAACTGTAAAGCCATAACTCTGTAAAATATGGGCTGTGGGGAGCCGCTTTTGATAAGCATCTGTCTCAGCGCTTGATAAATAAGTGTTGAAAATTTGATGTCTCAAGCGGTTTTGCCTAAAATGCGTCAACGGACAGAACAACTAACAAATGTATGGACAGACGGACGGACGTACATGGCGACAACAATACCCCGATGCCAAAATGGCCGAGGGGTAAAATTTTTTTTTTATTATTAGATTAGTTGGGACACACAATAAGCTAAAAATAGCCAATCAGTTGGATCGGGAACCTTGGTGTCCATGTCAGACGAATGAGTAAAAGAAGGTTCTGGACTGTTGCCAGTTCAAGCAACAACAACAACAGTTCAAGGATATGTGTTGTGTTGTTTCATAGTGAATTAAGGACATAGTGACCAAAATGATCACGAAAAAGGATCGTATATAGATAACAACAAGCGTTCAAGCAATGAGCTGGCAGTGAGAAATACATTTTCCACTCTTCATCTATCGCTACAGACAGAAAAAGTTTTTTTAATAAACTCGTCTGAATTTGAAACAATTCCGGTGTTGGAAACTGGACCCTTGCTAGTTCATTCTCATACTTCACGACTTTCGGTTTAACCGATTTGCAAAACATCGATCACCCCACTGTTTTATCACCTCAAATATCACTTCCGGTGATCGATTCATTAGAGGAATTGCCATAGCACAGGTCGCAGAACACCGCGAGGGCGGGTCATGCATCGAACATTGTTGTTGCGATGATCCAATGTAATGATAAAAAACGGCTTCGTGCCAAAAAAAAAATCGATATTCCAAACTACGATACCGTACTTCCGTGTTCCATCAGTGTTAACCGTGAAATTATTCGTTATGTAATTCAGTGTTGTCCGCTAAAATTCTTGGGGCTCTTTATTTTATGTAAATTATGAATGAACAATACAGGGGAACAGATCAATAACTTACCATTGTCAAAATGGCTGCCGATTTGCTTGAAACATCTATCCCATAATAATAATACTCTAAGTCCGCCAATCAAAGCTGTCGTTAGATGAAACCTCGTTTCGATTTGGAGCACGTTCTCTCCTCAGTAAAAAGGTCTACTGTCTGTCCCAGATAATATATTCCGAGACGTTTTCGGTGATATTTCGGAGACAATTTATCGTATACCATTGAAACTTCACACAGTATATCAACTGAAACATACTAAGTTTTCCTCCATATTTCATTAAAATCTGTTGAGAATTGACGAAAATCACCAATACCTACCCTGTTATTTTGGAGCTACGTACTGTTATTACATGCAGGCTTGACGTCATGACATCAAAAAATAACCTACAAATCTCTCATCTAATTCTTGTTTTCGCGATTTGTTGAGAACTAGTGTAAGGATTTTCTTGATACTTTGGATTAAATTTAGTACTTTTCAGTTTATCTTCTGTGTGAAGTTTCAATACTCTCCAATCAATTGTCTGAAATATCGTCGAAAATGTCTCGGATATATTATCTGGGACAGACAGTAAGTTTACAATCTGTCAATCACATTGTGTTCACTATGGTAAATCTTGCTGATGTTTATATTGCTAATGATATATTTTCGGATAAGAAGAAATAAATAAGAAACAACATATTAATATTCCCGAACCAGTGACAGTCTTTACTATATATGCATTCGTAGGGGAAGTGGGGCAAGCTTCTCTAAGGGCACAATGAAACAAGTTTAACAGAGTCGTCAGGACGTCAGGAACACTGTTCTAGATGTCGGGACGCCTGCTGCAATTTTACCGGGATTGCACCCCGCTCCATCTCCCCCCCCCCCCTCCTTTGTAACAGCCTCCTCTGTAAGAACTTCTGAAAACTAGTTACCTTCATGTAATGTAATTAAGAGCTTTTGAATATAATTACAAGTTAAAATTATGACCAAAAAGTGATTCTTAAGAGGGTGTTAAGGGATATTGTCAACTAGTATATTATATATGTATTAATCTCCAATCATAGAAAAAATTATCTAAACATGACCACCTGGTGGCTACTGAAGTTTCGAATGAGACCTAAACAGCGATGAATGCACAACTAGGACGCAAGAGGTTATAACATCTGTACAGAATGGGAGGAAGACCCATTCAGTAGTTATGGAGATTTGGAGATACCTGATAACAAGGGTTCAAAGTGAAATTTTTATCAGTTGAAGATGGGCGCCTGGAGAGCATGTTGAATTTTCAAATCGAACTCCTGGCAACCATATTGGATTTTCGAATCGGACGAGAAAAGGTATCTTGCACAACTAGACCCCAAGGTGAACCTGTTGTAAAATATGGAATGAGATAATGAAGATATTTTGATCATATATGTATCTTTTTGATTTCACATTTACCTGTGATTTGCGTCTTCTGTCTGATTCTTTCAATATTTTTTTCTTTGAACTTCTTTGTCTCATTTTCTTCATGTACGTACGCACGTACTCTCGCCGTGTACAATAATTTATTGTTTTGGCACTTTTGTGGTCAGTTGAAGATTTTTTCTTCTTTAATATTGTTTTTTTTCTGATCTTGAAGATATAACAGAAATCTATCATTTGCCGTTTCTTCAGTCAATCCTGTAGTCTTCTCATAACTCTTTGGTGTCTGATCAGTACAATTGTCTGAATTTATCCTCAATATCTTGACAGCTGTTACTTCGAAAATATCGTCTGCCCGATAAGCCATTGATTGCGCTAGACGAAGACAATGTTCATATACATCGTGTATGTCACTATAATGTAGCACAATACTTGATCCATTTGGATCAACAGAACCAGTCAAGTTTCTCGAGTGAGAATCGCTAACAGAGTAAATGTTATTCTGCTTAATTACAATGAATGTACTTCCTTTGAATGTTACAATGGCAGCATCACTACTGTTTTGAAGTAAAGCAGCATGTAATGCTTCAGCCAGTGTTAAGAGCTGCAGTTCATCTAGGTTTTGTCTCGTATTGCCCAGTGTTCCCATTAGTGATTCTTGAAATGCAAAATTGTACATATTACCATTTGTGTATTCCACTGACCCAGGAATGTCATTAATGGCTAGGAGATCATGATGGATTGTGTTACTTCGCTGCAAAAATTCATACATTTCATTTCCATTGACAAGTATCTGGTCTACATCATTTGATGTCCGAATTGTTGTTGATTTCTCTTGACTGTATATGAGAGCTGATAGGCTATTCATTACACACTGTTTACCAGCATTGTCCTGAAATCTTGGATGGCTTTGGTCGAAGTGACCCTGTATTGGTACTGGCAAACTCAAAATATTTGGGTTCCCTTCGAATCTATGTTGTGAAATTATACCCGGACATGTTTCTGCCGATTCATGTTCTCCTTCAGCATCTACGACAACATCATAATGAGTGTCATGTGTTGAAACAAATAGTTTGTCTGTTTGTTTATCAACAGGAAGTTCAAGTATGTAAGGTTTGCATGGATTTGTATGTTCACTGTTTGTAATAGATTTATTCAATAGCTTGTTCATAGTTCTTGAAGCGGTTTGGTTTGTTCGTTTGTTCTTAGTTCTTGCAACTTTTGTACATAATTTCGACACCACTGCATTGCACGATGGCAATGGCACCCTCGGTGAGGTGCAAACGGAAGGTTCCATATATTAATATTCCCGAACCAGTGACAGTCTTTACTATATATGCATTCGTAGGGGAAGTGGGGCAAGCTTCTCTAAGGGCACAATGAAACAAGTTTAACAGAGTCGTCAGGACGTCAGGAACACTGTTCTAGATGTCGGGACGCCTGCTGCAATTTTACCGGGATTGCACCCCGCTCCATCTCCCCCCCCCCCTTTGTAACAGCCTCCTCTGTAAGAACTTCTGAAAACTAGTTACCTTCATGTAATGTAATTAAGAGCTTTTGAATATAATTACAAGTTAAAATTATGACCAAAAAGTGATTCTTAAGAGGGTGTTAAGGGATATTGTCAACTAGTATATTATATATGTATTAATCTCCAATCATAGAAAAAATTATCTAAACATGACCACCTGGTGGCTACTGAAGTTTCGAATGAGACCTAAACAGCGATGAATGCACAACTAGGACGCAAGAGGTTATAACATCTGTACAGAATGGGAGGAAGACCCATTCAGTAGTTATGGAGATTTGGAGATACCTGATAACAAGGGTTCAAAGTGAAATTTTTATCAGTTGAAGATGGGCGCCTGGAGAGCATGTTGAATTTTCAAATCGAACTCCTGGCAACCATATTGGATTTTCGAATCGGACGAGAAAAGGTATCTTGCACAACTAGACCCCAAGGTGAACCTGTTGTAAAATATGGAATGAGATAATGAAGATGTTTTGATCATATATGTATCTTTTTGATTTCACATTTACCTTAATCAGTTCGGTTAAAATGTCAGTTCGAGCGTTTATACATCTCAGAGCATATCTCTGCTAATTAAGCGGAAGCCAGGAAGTCTAAACCGGGGTATACACTTGTGTTGATAACGATACAGGCTAGAGATGTGGATTTGACACATCAGGTCAATTATAGCAGGCCTGGCTTCACACCATAAGTTAAAACGGGTCTGGTGGAAGCAAGAGGATGGCACTTGAGATTTAATTGGTACTCTAAATATAACTCGATTTACATTGTATATTGTAGAAATGAGAAATTGATAAAGGTCTTCTGTTAGTATGTAAGCTAGAGCCTACATCAATATGGTACGGTATTAAAGTGACCAGGTTAGGCCACAGCTGTGTTTAATCAACAGTGGCAAGTATTTATTCCGGCAGGTCCCTAATTAATTGTTACAATCCTGGAGTTAAGGGTTTTGTACCAGCCTCTGGTTCAAGTACTTATTTGTTTTACTGTATAAAATTCAATGTAATTTCACAATGATTCGAGCAATAACATCTTGGCTTCAATCTGTACGGACGTTTTCAGGATATCTTTGATTTGCTGTACCAATGTCTATGTTATGATGCAGAAGTAATACAACATCAACCTCTATCATCACAACGAGTTGTCTTGTAGTTCTTTGGCTTTGACTGAAGACGAACTTACGGAAACCAGGGTTATATAGAGAACATCCCCGTTGTCTATCACCTTCACGTAATCAACTGATAGGACACTAAAATTCTATATTGGCGACCCGCAGACGAGATACTACAAGGCAAGACAGGTATGGCAGATCAGGCCGTGCGAGTGCAAGATCTGCAGGCCATAGCACAGGGCGTAACAACATTAGTAAACGCCGTGCGTGCTGACAATTCAGCTCATGAACAATCACGAGTACAACGTGAGAGGTTACGAAATCACGTTGCGGCTATTCGTAAATGTGATGGACTCATTCCGGCCGAGGTGCGCGACTGGTTAGAAGAATGCAACACGGCGATACGGGATGTTCGAGACATCAATGGGAGTCCAGCACATTTGGCGATATGGACGACAGCCGGAGGTCTCCAAAGGGAGATCGATTTATTTCTTGAGGACAAGGACAATGCCACCGTGACTTGGCAAACAATTAGGCAACATGTGGTAACGGCATTTGTATCCACAAATGAAGATGAGAGATTAAAATGTGAATTAGAATCGATTCACCAGAGACCAGGACAAACTGCGTATACATACAATAGGCGATTTCGGGACTTGGCGAGACGTGCATATCCAGATGTAAATGACGACTCGAAACGTGTCATACTTTGTGCTTATATCAGGTCACTACAGGATAAGCAGTTGGCACGCAAAATTGTGATGAACAAACGGGCCGAAGATGTAAATGCGGCTATGACCTATATCGAGGATCAAGCATCCCGGTTAGACTTACTATCTACTATGAACTTAGACGAAGCAGTGCCGATGGAAGTTGACGCTTCTCAGGACCCTGTCGAGAGATGTTTAGAGGAAATCCGACAGAACCGAGGTGTCATAGAGGCACATCAGAAATTAGTGAACAATCGATTGAGCCGGTTAGAATGTGATCAACGGCGACATCAGGAAAATACCACGATGCGAGCCCGGAGTAATCAGCGTCTGCCAACTACACGAAACAATGGTCCGAGACGTGCCAGTCAGAGACAACCAATCACCTGTTGGAGATGCGAGCAGACCGGACACAGAATGGCGGTATGTCGTAATCCACCTAGTCCACGCTTCCAAACAACTCATGAGCAGGCGGGAAACGGCAGAGGGCCGAGCGCTCGATCATTCCAGGGAGGTTCTCGCCCAATTAAAATTAGATGGACAAACTATTACCGCACTGATTGACACGGGGGCGTCAACGTCACTACTACGTGCTGATGTGTGGCACAAACTATCTGGCAAGGGACCACTTAAGAAAACTGGTATAATATATGCTGTGAATGAGCAGCCTCTGAAGGTTTTGGGACAAACTGAAGTCAAATTTCTAAACGCGTCTCCTGTACCGATTGTTCTGGTTCCAGAGATGTTTCATCAGTGTATTTTGGGGTCTGATGCCTTACATATTGGAAAAGCTCAATTGGACTATCCAAAAAGTCATATGCGATGGTTCGGTCGAGTATACAAGTTAACGTCGACTGGACAACTGGGGGGTATCGACGCTGCAGGAAGTGTATACGAAACCACGGGAAACAGGGAGATCGATGAAGTGCTTCACGAATACCGAGATGTTTTCGACGTGTCGAAGAAACCAGGTGCAGGGAGACACCCGAGAGTGCAGTGTACCATACATACTGGAGATCACCCCCCTATCAGGCAGCGTGCGTACAGAATGCCCTTGATGAAACAGCATGTTGTCAAGGACCAAATAAAGGAGATGTTACAGGCAGGTGTTATACGACCATCTTCATCACCTTGGGCGTCACCTATCACACTGGTACCGAAGAAGGATGGAACGATCAGGTTCGCCATCGATTACAGGAAATTGAACTCTATAACACGTAAGGACAGTTATCCATTACCTTTGATTTCAGACATTCTTGACTCTCTGCGTGGTGCATCTGTGTTCACAACTCTAGACCTCAAGTCCGGATATTGGCAAATACCTGTCTCACCTGAAGACATTGAAAAAACTGCATTTACCTGCTCAGAAGGTTTATTTGAATGGAATTCCATGCCATTTGGATTTTGTAACCCAGGTGCGGTTTTCCAAAGAGCCATGAATGACATTTTTCGAGATTATGTCGGTAAGTTTGTTGTTGTGTATGTGGATGACATTGTTATATACTCACGCAATGAAACTGAGCATGCTTATCATCTAAAACTAGTCTTGTCACGGTTATTAGAGTATAATTTACAGCTCAAAAGAAAGAAGTGTGTCTTTGCGGCTAGGTCAGTAGATTTATTGGGGTATCACATTTCACAGCATGGTATTTCCCCACAAGATCAGAAAATTCAAGCTATCCGTGACATGTTCCCTCCCACTTCTGTAGAGGAAGTACGTTCTATTCTTGGCATGTCAGGATATTATCGTGCATGTGTCCCCAACTATGCTAACCTGGTAGAGCCTCTCGTGTCCTTGACACGGAAGCATGTGAGGTTCAAATGGGGTCAGCCCCAGCAGAATGCATTTGATGAGGTGAAACGCCTCTTATGCAGTGATAGTGTACTAGCCTATCCAAACCCACAGAAGCCATACAAATTGTTTACTGATGCATCCAACTATGCAGTAGGTGCAATTTTAGTGCAAGAAGATGAGCAAGGTGTTGACCGGGTCATACAGTATGTGTCGGCCACCTTAAAAGATAGCCAGTTGAATTGGCCTGTCATAGAAAAAGAATGATATTCTGTAGTCTATGCATTGAAAAAGCTAAGGCCATACCTCTATGGAGCAGAATTTGTTGTTTACACTGATCATAAACCGTTGAAAAGTCTCTTTCTTGGTGAAGTTAGGAACACCAAAGTTCAACGATGGGCAGTTTTGATAGCTGAGTATGGGTGTAAGATTGAATACATCAAAGGAAGCAAAAATGTCCGAGCAGACATGCTTTCAAGAATTCGAACTCCTTATGAAGTTGCAACATTTGATACTAATGATTACATTATACCTGAGGTACCTGAGGGTGTCCTACCGTACGTGCCAGTATCGGTACATGGCGTTGATGAAGTGACACTTCGCCAGGAACAAAAACGGGAGTTCCCTACTCTATTTACTGTTCCATCAGAGGAACATATGGTGCACAATGAAATAGTATATTCCACGAGATGTCCCTCGGCAGCTGATGCTGAATATCCCCGTGTGATCTTGCCGACCAGGTTTCGTAACCAGGTAATGGAGCAGGCACACCTTCGCGCAGGTCACCAAGGACTCCATAAGACCGTAGGTCTAGTCCGAGATGCATTCGTTTGGAAGGGCATGCGCAAAGACATTATGCGTATGTTGGACCGTTGTGCAACTTGTCAGGTAAATAGACGGGTGCGTAGTCGCCCAAAGTACACCGAAATGCCCATGCCAAAATATCCAGGTCAGATTGTTGGTATGGATTTGATCGGTCCACTGACTCGATCAAATAAAGGCCATTCCTACATCTTGACGATAGTAGATCATTATTCAGCTTGGGCGGAAGCTTTTCCTATACGTTCGAAAACAGCTGAAAATGTGGAGGATAAATTTCTGGAAGAATACTGTTCTAGACATGGAATTCCAGAGATCGTGATTACCGATCTGGGAAAGGAATTCAATTCTAATGAGTTGAGAGAAAAATTCAAGTTGCTAGGAATAGATCACAGGCGCACGACTCCGTATCATCCTCAAACTAACGGTAAAACTGAACGTTTCAATCGAACCCTTAAGGAAATTCTCCAGAAGTTGGTCAATAATCAGTCTCGACATTGGGAAAGTGAACTCAGTTCAGCCTTGTTAGCTTATCGCAACACAAGACATGCCACAACTACGTACACGCCCTTTTATTTAACGTATGGGCGTCGTGCACGTTTACCATTCTCACTACCTGTAGATGCTTCACAAGATCTTAGTGACCGTTTAAGTCATGTGAGTAATGCACTTCACAAGGCACGTGAAGCGACCGAAAAATCACGATTGTACCATCGTGAACAAATTAATCACCGAGCACGGGAGGGCGTGTTCAAGGTGGGCGACTCTGTGGTTGTTCATGCAGATGAGCGAATCAAACTGACAGCTCAGTGTGATCCACAGTATGAAATATTTAAGATTAACGGGCCGGTAGCCCATATTCGACACCAGAGGTCAGGGAAAACTAGAGTAGTTAATGTCTCTAAGCTTCGAGTTGTCGATCCTCAGATTGTTTGGGATAATGTTCAGCCACGCCCCCGTCGTAACCCTGAGATAGGTACGCGGCAGAGTCTGAACAGAGCAGAACGCCAGTTTAACGTAGCTCCCGAGGAAGTTGAGACGCCCACGTCGCATGATAGGCAATTGCCAAACTCCTCCCCTTCTCCGAATGATGAATCTACCAGTCAGTCTCCTAATACACTTGAAATTCCCGATGATACGGCAATTAATAATGAAAGTCAAGTGCCTGATGTAGAAGATCCGCCTAATGCGGATGACACGTCGTCTGATATGGACGAGGAGACCCCCAATGAGCCAGACTCCTCGAATGAAATGGACGACTCACCGCATGGTTATTATTTGCGCAAGCGCAAACCTCCAGCCTTGAGTTCTCCTATCATCAGAAATAGACATCGTCGTACATATACTTTTCGATACCAGTGGCTATGATTCTCTGCATTACGTGGCCACTCTCCCACTTGTTGACAATGGTGCCTATGTCGAGTATAACATAAGGTCATGGACTATGCCCTTACGTGCCCCCGGTCAGTTAATGAAAGTCATGTTATCCGCGGAACATATTGGGTTAAATACGCGGACAGGTTGGTACTTCCACCCTGCACGGTGTATGGGACGTACACCGAAGGTTTGTTATGGCAACGCCATGATGGCGTCACAGCATATACCTTGTATTGTGAGTATCTTATCAAATGTCACTAGTGATCTATGTCTGGTTCAGTTGAGTCAAACTAACGATACAACCAGTAAGATATTTGAACTTGCCCCAGGTGAATTTATTGTGCAGACATTTGGAGAAAATATTCAAGAACATTGTGACGGTGTTCCTACGATGACACACACTCTAGGTGCAGGACTCTATTTGCTAAGTCCTAATAATTGTACTTTTAGTGGTATGGATTGGAAGTTAAGTCAGGTGAAAGTGATGACTCACATGGTTTCTTTGCTAGCAACTGTCGTTTCTTTACCACCTGTCGACATACCTACCATTCTGAATGAGTCTAACATACTAACCTCGCTAAAACTTACACCCTGGCATGACCTTCGTAAGGTGAAATATGTGCCCCTTAAGCCGTTACGACCAGTGGAGTTAGAATACGGGTCCACTGTGTCGTTTTCCGAGATTTTGACGTACGTTTTTGGTTCAATTTTGTTTGTATGCATACTGTTATTTGTTGTTTTTCGTATTATGAAATGTTTCAAGTTGTGTAACTTTTCTTGTATTTCTTGTTTTGATTGTTTTTCGAAGACTCTAGAGCAAACTTCTGTATCATCTGGTGTTAACACGCCTATGGCGGTTTTGTCCCAGGTCCGGCCGGCCTGTGGATTTGATTTTCCCCAACCTGCGGTTGACATTATATTGGAAAACTGAGTTGAATGCCATTCTGCAGAATGGACATTTAACTTCCGGTAGGGAAGGTATGTGAAATTTCAAGTGAATGTTAAAGGAGTGCTAGGGGCCGTGTGGTCATATCATCTAAGTTGCCACATGAACAGGTACAATAAAAGCGTACCTGAGATACAACACATATCATTAATCGTTAGATTCTTGGTATGTGCTTTAGAATAGGTTAACCAGAAGACTATTCTGTGAAGTCATGTGACGCAGTCAGTATGTCGGCACCTCTTCCCACTTCCCTTATATGTGTTGTAATTTTTACCTGTATATGGCGAGATTCTGCTGGTGGACGTTTCGTCCCCGAGGCCCGCCCCCTGTACAGACCTTCTGGTCTTTGATATATGTTGGCATTTGTGGGAAGTTGATGCTGGGTCGACATCGGGCCTTACAGGCTAGTCTTTTGTGTTAAATGCCGTCATTTACATCTGATGACGATACAGCTCACCAATCTTCAATGTACGAGTTGTCACAGCGAAACAGCTCACCAATTACCAGTATACGAGTTGTCAGAGCATTTCCATAATAGCTCTCTAGATTTGTATCTAATACCGCTTATGCCGGTGCTAGGGGCCGTGTGGTCATATCATCTAAGTTGCCACATGAACAGGTACAATAAAAGCGTACCTGAGATACAACACATATCATTAATCGTTAGATTCTTGGTATGTGCTTTAGAATAGGTTAACCAGAAGACTATTCTGTGAAGTCATGTGACGCAGTCAGTATGTCGGCACCTCTTCCCACTTCCCTTATATGTGTTGTAATTTTTCCTGTATATGGCGAGATTCTGCTGGTGGACGTTTCGTCCCCGAGGCCCGCCCCCTGTACAGACCTTTTGGTCTTTGATATATGTTGGCATTTGTGGGAAGTTGATGCTGGGTCGACATCGGGCCTTACAGGCTAGTCTTTTGTGTTAAATGCCGTCATTTACATCTGATGACGATACAGCTCACCAATCTTCAATGTACGAGTTGTCACAGCGAAACAGCTCACCAATTACCAGTATACGAGTTGTCAGAGCATTTCCATCATAGCTCTCTAGATTTGTATCTAATACCGCTTATGCCGGTGCTAGGGGCCGTGTGGTCATATCATCTAAGTTGCCACATGAACAGGTACAATAAAAGCGTACCTGAGATACAACACATATCATTAATCGTTAGATTCTTGGTATGTGCTTTAGAATAGGTTAACCAGAAGACTATTCTGTGAAGTCATGTGACGCAGTCAGTATGTCGGCACCTCTTCCCACTTCCCTTATATGTGTTGTAATTTTTTCCTGTATATGGCGAGATTCTGCTGGTGGACGTTTCGTCCCCGAGGCCCGCCCCTGTACAGACCTTCTGGTCTTTGATATATGTTGGCATTTGTGGGAAGTTGATGCTGGGTCGACATCGGGCCTTACAGGCTAGTCTTTTGTGTTAAATGCCGTCATTTACATCTGATGACGATACAGCTCACCAATCTTCAATGTACGAGTTGTCACAGCGAAACAGCTCACCAATTACCAGTATACGAGTTGTCAGAGCATTTCCATAATAGCTCTCTAGATTTGTATCTAATACCGCTTATGCCGGTGCTAGGGGTCGTGTGGTCATATCATCTAAGTTGCCACATGAACAGGTACAATAAAAGCGTACCTGAGATACAACACATATCATTAATCGTTAGATTCTTGGTATGTGCTTTAGAATAGGTTAACCAGAAGACTATTCTGTGAAGTCATGTGACGCAGTCAGTATGTCGGCACCTCTTCCCACTTCCCTTATATGTGTTGTAATTAAAGACATTTACTTGGTTTCATATTTCCCTGACCATCCTTTTAATGACTTATTTTAATCTAGTTTTGATTCATGATTTGATAATTTTGCTTTTGTTTGTTTTGCTATTATAACATTTGGAACATGTCAATTAATCTTTTCATTTTTATTCTTTGGTATCTGATGTATCTGTTTTTGATTTTTAAATTGTAACCGATCTATTATAAGTCATTTTTCCTGCACGATACCATATGATATTTGCTATATATTGATAGATATATATGAGTTAATTGTTGTTGGGAGAACAATTAACTTGTGGTAACGGAGGTATGTAAAATATGGAATGAGATAATGAAGATATTTTGATCATATATGTATCTTTTTGATTTCACATTTACCTTAATCAGTTCGGTTAAAATGTCAGTTCGAGCGTTTATACATCTCAGAGCATATCTCTGCTAATTAAGCGGAAGCCAGGAAGTCTAAACCGGGGTATACACTTCTGTTGATAACGATACAGGCTAGAGATGTGGATTTGACACATCAGGTCAATTATAGCAGGCCTGGCTTCACACCATAAGTTAAAACGGGTCTGGTGGAAGCAAGAGGATGGCACTTGAGATTTAATTGGTACTCTAAATATAACTCGATTTACATTATATATTGTAGAAATGAGAAATTGATAAAGGTCTTCTGTTAGTATGTAAGCTAGAGCCTACATCAATATGGTACGGTATTAAAGTGACCAGGTCAGGCCACAGCTGTGTTTAATTAACAGTGGCAAGTATTTATTCCGGCAGGTCCCTAATTAATTGTTACAATCCTGGAGTTAAGGGTTTTGTACCAGCCTCTGGTTCAAGTACGTATTTGTTTTACTGTATAAAATTCAATGTAATTTCACAATGATTCGAGCAATAACATCTTGGCTTCAATCTGTACGGACGTTTTCAGGATATCTTTGATTTGCTGTACCAATGTCTATGTTATGATGCAGAAGTAATACAACATCAACCTCTATCATCACAACGAGTTGTCTTGTAGTTCTTTGGCTTTGACTGAAGACGAACTTACGGAAACCAGGGTTATATAGAGAACATCCCCGTTGTCTATCACCTTCACGTAATCAACTGATAGGACACTAACATTCTATACTGTGTACCAAATTTGAGAAAGATCCATGGAGTACTTCCGCAGAAATCGCGATAAAGATTCACGGGGAAATCCAAGATGGCCGCCTTGTGGCCATATTGGATTTTTGAATCGGACCAGAAAAGGTATCTTGCACAACTAGCCCCCAAAGGGATCCTGTGTACCAAATTTGAGAAAGATCCATGCAGCAGTTCTTGAGAAATCACGATAACAAAGTTTCATGGAGAAATCTAAGATGGCCGCCTGGTGGTCATATTGGATTTTCGAACCCGACCGAAAAAGTATCTTGCACAACTAAACCCCAAGGGGAACCTGTGTATCAAATTTGAGAAAGATCCATGCAGTACTTCCTGAGAAATGACGATAACAAATTTTCATGGGGAAATCCAAGATGACTGTCTGGTGGCCATATTGGATTTTCGAATCGGATCAGAAAAGGTATCCTGCACAACTAGACCCCAAGGAGAACCTGTGTACCAAATTTGAGAAAGATCCCTGCATTACTTCCCGAGAAATGACGATAACATAGTTTCATGGGGAAATTCAAGATGGCCGCCTTGTGGCCATATTGGATTTTTGAATCGTACCAGAAAAGGTATCTTGCACAACTAGACCCCAAAAGGAACTTGTGTACCAAATTTGAGAAAGATCCATGCAGTAGTTTCTGAGAAATCGCGATAACAAAGTTTCATGGGGAAATCCAAGATGGCCGCCTGGTGGCCATATTGGATTTTCGAATCGGACCGAAAACGGTATCTTACACAACTAGACCCCATGGGGAACCTGTGTACCAAATTTGAGAAAGATCCATGCAGTACTTCCTGAGAAATGACGATAACAAAAATTCTTTACGGACGGACTGACGACGGACGACGGACGGATGACGGACGGACGACGGACCACGGACGAAAAGTGATTTGAACAGCCCACCATCCCACCATCTGGTGATGGTGGGCTAAAAACACAATTATTTTTAGGACATTTTATATTTTCGAGTTCAACTGCACCACGTAAATAGGCCATAATCCCGCCTTATCGTACGATCTCCTTTCAGAGTAATCCGACAAAGCCTTTCAAGTTTATCGTGTCCCAACACATATATAATTGGCACGGACACTCACGAAGGATGGAACGAATCCATTATAGTGAGACCACCTACATGCAGACCCAGGGACAGTCCACAGAACACAACCCACTTTAAAGTCTCCCGGCCGCATTACGAATGAAACTGACTGACGACAGAGCTGTAATTTCAGGATGGCTGGACATCTTTTTACACTCGTGGAGATATATTCTGCACGTACACCAACCTAACACCAGAGAAAAATATGTGGCGGAAAAAATATTTTCTTTTACTCTTTATGGTTACTTTTGTGGCGAAGAACAGTCTAGTAGTATATCTTGTTGCAACCTACTGTTTTGTTGCAAATTTAAGTGGTACTTTTTAGAAGATTTGTTGTGATACATAATTTTGTCTCGAGAATGTGTATATAATTGTGACAATGCAAACAACGGGCAAAGAGGAGAGTCATCAGAGAAACTCGGATGGGGAAATTAAAACGAGCTAACATAATACTTGAGGAAACTCGCACATTTTCGTTCTCATATATACAGTAGCATTTGCCTGTGGAAAGCTCCTATAGTTGGTGAAATAAGGTAATTGATCCGAGTATTTACACATGGCAGTGTGAGTAGTATATAGCGAGCATTTCGAGTCAACAGCGCTTCACTGCGCATGCGCAGAACCTTTTGTGACGTTACAGCGCAAAAAATGTGGCGGCATTGTGGCGGTGTGCGCATGCGTGTGGTGGGATGGAGGTGGTGGTGGTGGGTTTAAGATGGCGGCATGGTGGGATGGAGGTGGTGGTGGTGGGTTTAAGATGGCGGCATGGTGGGATGGAGGTGGTGGTGGTGGGTTTAAGATGGCGGCATGGTGGGATGGAGGTGGTGGTGGTGGGTTTAAGATGGCGGCATGGTGGGATGGAGGTGGTGGTGGTGGGTTTAAGATGGCGGCATGGTGGGATGGAGGTGGTGGTGGTGGGTTTAAGATGACGGCATGGTGGGATGGAGGTGGTGGTGGTGGGTTTAAGATGGCGGCATGGTGGGATGGAGGTGGTGGTGGTGGGTTTAAGATGGCGGCATGGTGGGATGGAGGTGGTGATGGTGGGTTTAAGATGGCGGCATGGTGGGATGGAGGTGGTGGTGGTGGGTTTAAGATGGCGGCATGACTGACCTGTCTAGGCTATAGTTCCGGGACAAAGGTCAAAAATAGTTCCATGTATACATCCGCTGTGATGCGGTCTGGTGGTGATGTGATCTGCCTCCGCGGGCAGAAAAGTAGTCCCACGGAATGTACACCGTGCCTGGGGGTTTCCCCCGGCCGCAGCGCGCTACATAGAACTTATAGTCATAGAGCGCCCCGGCCGCAGCGCGCGCGTCATCCCCGGCAGTGCCCGCGCGCGGACGCGGGTCAAAAGGTCAAAGGGTCACCTCCAGGTCAGACGGTCCAATATGAATAACGACAAGTTCAGCAATGTTCATACAGTTTATTATCCCCAATGTTACATCATACCCAGGCTGGGGAGCCGCCCTGGGTATGTTTAGTATGTTCACAGCAAAACAAATTGAAATATCAAACACCATGTTTTATTATTTAACGCACCGTCACATTATGTACAAGTGTTTACTGGGCTCAAGTCAACGATCAGCATGTAGACATAGAGACTATGTGCGGCATCTTATGGTATTCATCAGGGCGCGGGTGACGCATTCAACCGATGGCGGTGGTCGGTCAG
>JAVTVY010011097.1:0-53231 GCA_036873755.1 Hanleya hanleyi | reverse complement strand
AAAAGTGTTCCAGATATAGACCGGACACGGGGGACGGACAGACGGACGGACGGACGCACGGACAGACGGACGGAAACCGCCATCACATAATACGTCCGCCTTTTTGGCGGGCGTATAAAAACTGATGATGGAAACCGTTCTTGAACTTGTATGTTGTCTAGTCAGGAGAAAACAAAAATACAATGAATACCGATCACAGCCGCCATGTTTGGAGTTTTCCCACTTATTCGTCACATGACACGAGGTTATTTGGAGATTCCCGACATCATGAAGTCTAAATCGAGGCTGAATGGAATGTCACCAGTGATTCATATATCACAGAAGCGTTGATTGGTCAATTTTTCGCTATCGAGGCTGAAACAACCAATCACAGGTGACCTGTGATTGGTTGTTTCAGCCTGAGGTGTGTTTAGATAAGGCTGTCAAGAAGCCGCTGACAACAGCTTTCCGGCGCAAGTTTAAGAAACAGGAGCTGTTCACAGCGGCTTGCCGTAGTCAATGAGTTAATATTGTTAAATCCTCGGCATATACTACTGAAGTTGTGTGTGTTTTTTTTTCTCCCGACTTGAAAAAAACAACAAACAAGTTCAAGAATGGTTTTCATCATCAGTTTTTATTTATGTGAATCCCCAAAGCATAAGGATTGTAAAAATATATAGTTTACCCCATTTACGGTACCCATCTCAGAGCCATTATTATAACCATATGCGGAAATTAATATTCTTGCATAATTTATTCCGTCGGGTACGAAAAGTTCAAGATGACTGGTTATAGTACTAAATGATCTGCATAATAGCAGTGTCGATTTCCCAATTCCACCCATAATCCTAACTCTCCAGATTAGAGTTACATTCAATTAAACCACTGGTCACAGAGCAATAAAGAAAGAATTGATGTGCAAGCAGTGTAGGGGGGACAACTCCGCAACCAATTCCAAATGGCTTCAGTGATACTGGTTACTTCCCCTGTTTGAGTGAGTGAGTGAGTGAGTAGGATTTAACGTCGTTTTCAACATTGTTTCAGTCATATCACGACGGTGCCTACATGTGCCAGAACATGAGAGTGTCCACAGTTCCTATTATTCTGGACACTGATCAGCCCAGTCAGTACAGCACCCGGTCACCCATCCAAGTATTGACCGAGCTCAACGCTGCTTAACTTCGGTGATCTGACGAGAACCGGTGTGCCCAACGTGATGCGCCGTACCTTTCCCCTGTTTGAACAAATGCTGAAGGTAAGGAAAGGTGATTGAGTGGGATTTAACGTCGCTTTCAACAATATTTCATCCAATCTGTTGGATTCCCATGAATTATTTTGATGCCGATGGGAATCTCTAATGTTCCAGAGCTTACCAAACAAGCATACATGATCTAGGGCTTACCAAACAAGCATACATGATCTAGGGCTTACCAAACAAGCATACATGATCTATGGCTTACCAAACAAGCATACATGATGATCTAGGGCTTACCAAACAACCATACACGATCTAGGGCTTACCAAACAAGCATACATAATCTATGGCTTACCAAACAAGCATACATGATGATCTAGGGCTTACCAAACAACCATACACGATCTAGGGCTTACCAAACAAGCATACATGATTTAGGGCTTACCAAACAAGTATACATGATCTAGGGCTTACCAAACAAGCATACAAGATCGAGGGCTTACCAAACAAGTATACATGATCTAGGGCTTACCAAACAAGTATACATGATCTAGGGCTTACCAAACAAGCATACATGATCGAGGGTTTACCCAACAAGTATACATGATCTAGGGCTTACCAAACAAGTATGCATGATCTAGGGCTTACCAAACAAGTATACATGATCTAGGGCTTACCAAACAAGCATACATGATCTAGGGCTTACCAAACAAGAATACATGATCTAGGGCTTACCAAACAAACATACATGAAATAAAGTCATTTCGCCGACAAGTCATTTTTTCAAGTGACAACTAAATTAAAATTCCACCTGTCGCCGCGACAAGTAACTATTCTGTCCTAAAAATACTGAATTACGAGCTAATACAGGCCTAACATGACTGAATTGTCTTCCTGGAAACAGTTGTTGAGTTTCATTTTATTTACATCGGACATTCTGTTCACTTCGTCATTCATCCCGCTGCCATACAACACGAGAGCTCGGGTCCCGTACATCAAACTCCATGCAGGATTAATCTCCCGCTAGATTTGCACACGATCCGCTTGAAAGGCAAAACTAATGGATAAAGTAAACGAATTGACTGGCACGATCTAGCGCAATCGGTCTATATTTCTATCGACTATTCATGCCTGGCAAATTCAAGTCGAAAATGAAACCAGAACAAGCTCATTGATTCTTACGTTTTATTTTGGAGAATAAGAGCTCAATAAAACTTCGTCAGTGAGTATTTTAATCGGAAGAAAATCGTGCTTGTCAACACGGGCAGCTAACGTGAACGTTGCGTTGCCTGTGCCGATTTTTACTTGCTCCAGACAAGCGGACAAGCGCTAACGTCTAACACTCGCGAGTTGATCGAGTGAAGGCAACAACAACAACAATGATTTTGCTTGATAATTTGTCAGACAATTCAACATTTTCATTTGGGAACTCGACTTATCTCTTGAAGAACACAATATTTATTCACTATAACTCAGTTTTCGCGCGTGTTTGGCACGCATTTTCCCATGGATAAAAACTCATTTGGGGGGTGGGGGGGGGGGGTAAAACTCCATTTCAAAATTTCCCAAAAACTCAATTTTTCAATCTGGGTAACCCGCAAAAAAATTGATAAAACCCTCCTGCTGTTATGATCCTTAAGAAAATATCGTTCCAACAAATTTAATCTCATAATTGAACGTTCTGTTGACATTTTACTTTGAACTTCCTAAGTGGAACAGTCTGGCAATGCAGAGCTAAAGGAAGGAGACAAATTTGTCGCTGTCATAAATGTCTCGCGATCGGAAAAAAACACTTACAAGTGTTCAAATCCTCCAATGCCTGGAAAATGGAGAGACTGGTTGGAATATATGATGAGAGTATGGTGAAAAAAGTTTCAGTAGGAGTGACAAGCTGAAGTACCAGGGTGACAAGTAAAAACATGAATTGCAGGCAAGCACCTAAAAGGTGCGTGGACCCCTCAGCCTGTTTTTCTTTTTAGTCAAGTAGGATCAGGGCTGCATCTAGAGCCAGTTTAGTTTTGGAAAACATATGGGCACCCAAAACTCAAATGAAACAAAAAATGAAAGTGTTGTTTTTGTTCAATTTGAAAAGATTTCTGAAGGAAATACTCCTAGAAAAAGCTTCTGAAAGCCTCAATATCGATCCGATTGCATAGCTGGGTATTGAATTTCATGTTAATAAACCTTTGTTTTGTGATTGATCACAGGCTCTTTGCGCCGAAATTCACTTAAAAAAATTGGACCCTCAATAATGAATTACGAAAAGGAACTGGGAGTTTGGGATCGGAACCTGCAAAAAATCCCTGGATACCGTATATAACAGACTTCGGTTTCACGTGAGTGATGTGCTGGGATTACAGCATGCAAGGAAGTGTAGCTTTATCAGTGGCAATTTATGCATTGCACAAGTGTGATAACAAGTAAACACACTTATTGACACAGGCCAACCCTTATCATTATTTGGGGGGAGCTCCAGGTATGCAAACTGATTCAAAATTGCACACAGTCAGGCTAAAAATGGACTCTCCTAATCACTCGTTTTACATAATTTCCAAGGTACAGTAACATGTTTGGTGACAAAAATTCAAACATTATGTTGTACCAGTTAAATGTGTGGACACAAATATGGTTCATGCAAAAGTTTTAGAATAAATCATATGATGTAGAATAGAATGATTTAATAGCAAAATTTAAGAAAAATGTTGTCCTTCATTCAATAATAATCATGAATGGACCAGGCTTTCTTGTATCAGGGAACCTTCAAAATTCACAACGAAACATGCAACCAAGGGTTCCCGATGGGCATAGATAACAGTGCAAAAGCTAAGCCATCAATAAATTAAAAAATTTAAAAAAATAAAAAATCATGAAATTATCATAGCCATCTGAAAATCTAATCATTTCATCTGTCAACATTCAGGAAGCTCTCACCAAATTTTGGGCAGGCCCGACTTGATAGATCTGCAGACATTCAGTGGACAAGAACATGTTGATGGGCATAGATAACAGTGCAGAAGCTAAGCCATCAATAAATAATAATTTTTTTTTTAAAAAATCATGACATCATCATAGCCATCTGAAAATCTAATCATTTCATCTGTCAACATTCAGGAAGCTCTCACCAAAGTTTGGTCGGACCCGACTTCATAGATCTGCAGATATTCAGCGGACAAGAACATGTTGATGGGCATAGATAACAGTGCAAAAGCTATGCCATCAATAAATAATAAAAAAAATAATTAAAAATCATGACATCATCATAGCCATCTGAAAATCTAATCATTTCATCTGTCAACATTCAGGAAGCTCTCACCAAAGTTTGGTCAGGCCCGACTTCATAGATCTGAAGATATTTAGCGGACAAGAAAATGTTGACAGACGGACGGACGGACGGACGCCAGGACGGACGGACGCTAGGATGGACGGACGTACGTACATGGCAACGACAAGACCCCACAGCCCTATGGGCTGAGGGGTAAAAATAGTTACCTGTCACAGTGACAAATAATTCTCAAAAAACATTTCGACCCCTGGGGCTTACCAAACAAGCATACCAGGGATTGAAAAGTAGCCGTTTTACTCGCCAAATGCAACTAGATTTGTATTTTGGCGACCAGAAAAAATGCTACAGGTCGCCATTGGCGACAAGCAAAAACTATGGCAAGCCAAAGTGCTTTTTATTCGAGAAATTCCGATATCGGGAATTAAAATTTCCGATATCGGAAATTCATGACCTTCAATTTCCGATATCGAAAATTGAATTCTCGATATCGGAAATTCAATTTCCGATAACGGAAATTGCAATTCCCGATATCGGAAATTAGAATTTTCGATATCGGAAATTGAATTTCCGATATCGGGAATTGCAATTTCCGATATCGGAAATTCGGAGACAATTCCCGATATCGGAAATTGAATTCCCGATATCGGAAATTGAATTCCCGATATCGGAAATTCAATTCCCGATATCGGAAATTCAATTTCCGATATCGGAAATGCAATTCCCGATATCGGAAATTGTCATTGAATTTCCGATATCGGGAATTGCAACTCTAGGGTGCACTCCACACTTGCCACGGTTTCGTACAAAGTGGTCCCTCCCTAATTTTATAATAAGGAAGATCGCCCGATTTTGACAGCAAGGTAATTCTTCTTACCTATCTACTAACTGATATCTATAGTATCACCCTGCTGGACGTAACCATTTCTCCAAACGAGGATATAACAATTGTTTGTTGATCGCACCCACTCGCCACTACAGAGTTAATCGTGTCCGGAATTGAATATCTGGAGGACCAAAATCCGCACTTTTTCTGGAAGCGAAAATCATGATTCCTCTATGGCGATAAAATTTTACAAAAAACGAGTAGGTCGACCCCCTATTTTTTTCGCCATATTAAATTGTCCTTTGGACGGGAAACACTTTAACATACATAAAAAGAAAATCATTTCATGTTTTTCAGAAAAGTTGAAGAAGGGCTAAGGAGGATTGCACGTCTTTCCTTTTCAATTTCAATAGCTCACAAGTCCCCTGAAATAATGGCACGAGTGTGCCCATTTAGAAAATATATACGTTTACAAGGTTTTTGTTAAAGATTTTACATCTATTTATGGTCGAAGATCCGAACCCATGCCTGTTTTTAGCCGCACATCATTTAGGTTTCAGATTCAGATTCAGATTCAGATTTAGGTGTGGAATGCACCCCTAGGTTTTGTAAAGCTTTCAGGCTTTCATTTCCGATATCGGAAATTCGGTGACAATTTCCGATATGGGAAATTCTATTTCCGATAACGGAAATTGAATTCCCGATATCGGAAATTGAATTCCCGATATCGGAAATTGAATTCCCGATATGGGAAATTCTATTTCCGATATCGAAAATTGTCACTGAATTTCCGATATCGGAAATTCTAATTCCCGATATCGGAAATTCTATTTCCGATATCGGGAATTGCAATTTCCGATATCGGAAATTAGAATTTCCGATATCGGGAATTGAATTCCCGATATCGGAAATTCGGAATAAAAAGCACTTTGGCTTGCCATAAAAAACGCATGGTGATGGTTGTTTTTGTAATGAGAATAGATTATACGTGTTCAACAGCCCGGTAATTTCATTGTCAAGGAAGTCCCCTCAATCTCCGTGCAGTTGTCTTTTCCCGTTTGTAGTCATGTTACGCTACGCAGTGCACATATAGGTTCGGAAACCGGCGTTTTCTATTCAAGCCGTATGCTGTTCGCCTGGTTTCCGATAATGCCATGCGACTGAGCCTCGTTTTCGATTCTATCGAAGTTGACATTTCCGCCATTTTTAGCACGGTCGAAGTTTGTAATCACATTATTCATCCTCGCATTTGTGATTCCTATAACCATGGCAAAGCAGTCCAATCTTATGCAGTTTTTGACCAGCAAACGGCAACTATCCAGCGGTTCAGTGTCTGGTGGCGAAGGAGGTTCGACTGTTAGTCGGGAAGAAACCGATCAACAACGACCAAGTTAAAAAAGTTTCGTCGCAGTTTTCAGCAAAGCCGAGCGGAAAAAAGACCGTGATTGAAGTACGACGGTGTTGAAACTTCTCACAGTATATCAACAAAAAATACTAATTTCATTAAACTCTGTTAGGAATTGACGAAAATCACCAATACCTAACATGTTATTTTGGGGCTATGATGACGTTGATCTGCCAATGTTATAACATGCAGGCTTGACGTCATGATGTCAAAAACTAACCTACAAATCTCCCATCTAATTCTTGTTTTCACGATATGTTGAGAACTACTGAAAGGATTTTCTTAATACTTCGGAATAAAATTGGTACTCTTTAGTTTATCTCCTGTGTGAAGTTTCAATATCCTCCAATCAATTGTCTCCGAAATATCGCCGAAAACGTCTTGGATATATTACCTGGGACAGACAGTAGACTTATTTTTTTGTTAATCCTGTTAATCTGATTAAATTTAATCCTGTTAAATTTTATTAATTTGTTAATCCTGTAACAGCAGGATTACCTGTAAGTTACAGGTAATTTAAAATAAAAGACAACATTGAAACCAGTTGGTGATTTTATTTTTTTAGTGTCTTTCGACTTTATTTCATCCGATTTACACCGTAAATAATTGGCCCCTAGAAGTATAATTTGGCCCCTAGAAATTTTTGATCTAGGGGCCAATGGCTACTAGGTCTTAATGGAACATTTCAACCCCTGCATACATGATCTAGGGCTTACCAAACAAGCATGCATGAACTAGGGCTTACCAAAGAAGTATACATGATCTAGGGCTTACCAAAGAAGCATGCATGATCTAGGGCTTACCAAACAATTATACATGATCTAGGGCTTACCAAACAAGCATACATGATCTAGGGCTTACCAAACAAGCATACATGATCAAGGGCTCACCAAACAAGCATACATGATCTAGGGCTTACCAAACGAGCATACATGATCTAGGGCTTACCAAACAACCATACATAGGGCTTACCAAACAAGCATACATGATCTAGGGCTTACCGAACAAGCATACATGATCTAGGGCTTACCGAACAAGCATACATGATCTAGGGCTTACCAAACAAGCATACATAATCTAGGGCTTACCAAACAAGCATACATGATCTAGGGTTTACCAAACAAGCATACATGATCTAGGGCTTACGAAACAAGCATACATAATCTAGAGCTTACCAAACAAGCATACATGATCTAGAGCTTACCAAACAAGCATACATGATCTAGGGCTTACCAAACAAGCATACATGATTTAGAGCTTACCAAACAAGCTTACCAAACAAGCATACATGATCTAGGGCTTACCAAACAAGCATACATGATTTAGGGCTTACCGAACAAGCATACATGATCTAGGGTTTACCAAACAAGCATACATAATCTAGAACTTACCAAACAAGCATACATGATTTGGAGCTTACCAAACCAGCATACATGATCTAGAGCTTACCAAACAAGCATACATGATCTAGGGCTTACCAAACAAGCATACATGATTTAGAGCTTACCAAACAAGAATACATGATCTAGGGCTTACCAAACAAGCATACATGATCTAGAGCTTACCAAACCAGCATACATGATCTAGAGCTTACCAAACAAGCATACATGATCTAGGGCTTTATACCAAAGAAGCATACATGATCTAGAGCTTACCAAACAAGCATACCAGGGATTCATCAGATTCACAGAATTCAACAATCAATTGTAAATGTATACAGGGTTTCCTGTTAGCATGCTTATTGGCACTTTGTTTAAAATTGCAATCTTTTCAAACACAGTTTACATCATTTCATGGGGTTGAAATGTTTAAACATGTTCGTACCTGTCCTCGGAGACTGGTAGAAAAAATGTTTACCAGTGTTCTCAGGTAGACGTGGTGACAAATTGAAATTATGATTCTTGATGGATGTTCATCAAAACAATATAAGTTATTGCAAGAAATCGACTTAAGTATGTAAAGAAAATAGTCCTATTTTGCACAAAAGAATAAACCTTAGCTTATGTGCATTGATGATGTTTTCATTGCATTTAGTAGAGGTGGAAGTTTATAGACTTTGGGGTGATCTTATCAATTTAAATTCGAGGATATTTTTGCTACCTGCCTCATGTGACAGGTACATGTAGGCTATATTACTTCTTCCGGTTTCTTTTGAAAATTATTTGTCTGGGATAGGTGGGCATGTGAACATTTCGTCCCCTCCATTTCATCCTCTAATATCATAAGCAATAGAGTTTTATGTAAACACTAAGAATTTTAGAGTTATTGGTCAAATTTTGCACCTGAAAACTGGTGGCAAAACCATGAACCCCAAGCATGGTACCATTGGTACACGTGAGGTTGACAGCAGGCCACTGGAATATTCGGTCCATGAATTTCTAACAGCCTTTAAGATCTATCCACCAAAAGTAAGGTTTTAACTTTCTTGAGACACTGTGTACGGACACCGGGCACAAACAAAATTGAGTTTCTGTATTTGTGTGATAATAGGCATACTTTTCAGACTCTATTTTGATCTGCGAGGGCCCTGTAAGCTTGCTCAGGTAATTTAGCAGAATAATGCATTGCAGCTTTCTGCTCATTTTTGGAATTTGTTCTTATTATTTAATCACTGTCAATGGAGTTGAAAACTAGTCCGAAATACACTATAAATTGAATTATTACACCATAAATTTATAAGAAATACAAAAAAATTCAAAAAGTTTAATCACATGCTCACCTTATACCCTGCTAGCCATTCTCGTATGACTTTTGACTGCATCTTTGTCTATGTGCATGTAAACTGTATTAACAGGATTCTGGTGTAGTCATCTCTCTTATGTTCTCGCAACCTTGATATGTGAAAGGCTGCAAAATATAAGGAGAAACATGACCATATATTAGTTTTACAAGACAGTATTGTTGACTAAAATCTTGGCAAAATCAGATTTTATGAGTATTATTCTGACATTCACACTATAGATATGGTCCTATACCCTGATGACGTATTATATATCTCTCAGTCACGTGGTGAATTGTGTTTTCATTTATCTGTATGACACGTGAACACTCATCCAGAAATCTAACATGGATTGTGTAACACGAAACCAATTAAGTTACGCAAAGTACATGTCCCGCAAGGCGTGAAGGCCTATATGCAACCCGATACACCAAATTAAAGGTTGCTCTTCAGACTGTGCTAGCTCAGCTCAAGGACCTCGCGCTGGTAATTAAGTTGATGTCATGTTACACGAGGGCGGTAACAGGCTAATTGAATTGTTTTACGATCCTCACCTGTCATTTAATTGCCATGGATGTTGGGGGCCTGCATTACACCAAGGGATAGAAGTGGTATTTTAATGTCATGGATGTAGGGAGCCTACGTCAGCAGGTTTCAGGACCATTTCATGTGAAAGTAACCACCAAAAAGTTTCAGTCGAATTAAGACCACATATCTCTCTGACCTGTCCATTTCTTTCTGGCAGTTTCATTGAGCAAACATGTACCATACATGTACCATAGTGTCTCAGTTTCAATAATAGGAGCCAGGGCCTGATCTAGACTTTTAGTTTGGGCACCCATACACGGTGCAGAGTGTGATAAGTTATAGTGAAATAGGCCGCGATGTGGGACTGTCGAAGCCCATGGAAGCTGTGGTACTACTAAATGGTCTAAATACAGCCTGATAACTTAATATTTGGCAACAGTACACGTTTGCATTAGTATTGGTTTCAGCCTGTTCAGAGAGGAAATTTGTTTTTTAGCAATTTTTTTCCCGTTTGGGTGCCCAAATTCATGGCGCCTAAACCCGTTATAACCCGTTATAATTATGAATCAGGCCCTGGAACCAGGAAGCTGTTCAATAACCAAGATGCTCCACTTGAGTGGTCAAGTCCAGTCATACGTCCAGTGGCAAAAAATCTCAAATCCAGTACCACTACAAAGATTACCATTCAATCATGTCCAGTAGCAAAGACCTTTTCCTACGAAGTAGGCTACAGATCGCAAATTGTCCGGTAATGAGTGAGTGAGTCAGTCCATCCGAATCCTTTCGTCGGCAAAATAAGGAGAACCGTTGACATTAGAACCTTGATTTTTGGCATGAACGTGCATTAGGGCATTGTTACCAGCAAGTTCTGATCTGAAATAATTCTGATTAAAATTAGATATAATTAACACTTCAGTATATTGTTACAGATACATACCATCCATGTGGCCTTTAACAGTATCATGTTCCTTTTATGACCATGAAGCCCCGGGAACTCCTTATCAGTGGATTTAAAAGTCATTAAGGCTTGTCCTTGGAACAAACACAGAGAGAGGCTCTATCGGAGCCTTGTGGTATTTAACAGTGATTTATATCCAAGCCCACTGAGATAAGGCTGGTTTGTACTCGTGCTGCTGTCACATCAAATTACAGTGGTCGGTGTCCTGTATAGCAGATACTATAGTATATTATGCCTGTCAACTACCCTGGAACATTTCCTAGCTTAGACATTAAACAGCCCGCTAAACTTGCCATCAAATGTGATAAGTCTGGGAGTACAAGAATGTGCGGTGTATTTTCTCTGGACTGTGTAGGCTGTACAGTCTGAATGACGACAGCCTAGCAGAATTAGTTAAAGCTAGGTGGTTTAACGTTTATCAATGAAGAAAATCCCCGATCAACCACCATAGAATATAATGTGAAACAAGAAAACCGGAATAGTACATTCATCAGATTGCCGATGCCCAAAATGTGTTGTCTCATATATCTAGATAACAACGTGATGTAGAGACGCTATTTATTCGTCTTTGTACCGGTTATGCTCAGGAGAATGACATAGAATCATTATTATCTTGTGCAGAGAAGGTGTTGGTCTTGAGTTGAATTACCGTAAACTACATAAATGCTACCTTTCTACTATAGTACTATATATAAAAATTTGTTGTATTGTTGGGAAAATAATGTGATTCAAAAAGTTGTTTTGATCCTGTACAAGGGCACTGAAAACCATTAAAGAGATGTAAATGTATTTTCACACGTAAAGCTTGAAATCTACTGAACCTATATTATTCAATCTGTTTCCTTTAATTAAAAAATTGTAAAATTAAATCGGCGAGTGTTATTTATTTTGGAATGAAGGCGCATTAAGAGACTGTTACCAACAAGTTCTGAGCTGACCTACTTTTGATGAAAATTTCTGGTGATCATTGGCGATTCTGACTTGGGCGGTGCCCATCTTAATATAGGCAGGATTTCAACTGGGGGTGGGGATTTCCAAGAGTTCAGTTCGCGTTCGAGTCCTAATGCCTACTGCACTTCGTAGGTCCTGTGACGTTAGTCACACTGCCATGTGTAGCAAAGGTCTTTTGCAAAAATGGCCATATGGAGCCAGAATTATCAGAGCCAAAGATTCCATTTTATTTGGGTTTAAATTTCCTACGACCCATTTCATAAACACAGATAAAGAAAAATAGTTGTCAGATGGATCGATCATGGTCTCCAGGCCAAACAGAAGGTGCGAGTCGGTGTGAGAGAGGTACATGTATTGTGGGGTGATGGTTCGCATAATGGTGGAGGCACTCACAGCGAACGGCTTGGGAGATTTCATGAAACGTAAACCAGAGATTCCGCATTCCAAAGCTTGAATTAATATTAATATCCTAAAGGTTATAGTATTCACAATTTTATAATAGAACCACCAAAAGTTGGCTACTTGTCACCCAAAATAATAGAAGTAGATTTATTTACACACATTTATACAGTGGCGGTGGTCGCAAAACATTTTCCAGCAAGGCTTTGGTGCAAGACCTCCCATTGAAAAGGTAATATCCTGGACAAAAGACTGACAGTGACAATACAACTTGCAGCAGATCCTTTGTCAATTATATTTCGTGAGTCTTACACCAAATCGTTGCCCATTTTCCAATACACCAGGGATGACTCAATGTTGAGTCAGCAGTCATATATTCCTACGAAGTAGGCTCTCATTTGCAAATTGTCCGGTAATGAGTGAGTGAGTCCATCCAAATCCTTTCGTCGTCAAAATAAGGAGAACCATTGACATTAGAACCTAGATTTTTGGCATGAACTTGTATTAGCGGACTGTTACCAGCAAGTTCTAAGCTGACGTACTTTTGATGAAATTTGACCTACTTAATTGACCTAAAACATTACGTTTGGACCCCCAAGTCATCCGAGCTTCACCCTACTTCATAGCTCCTGTGACGTTAGTCACGCTATTCATGTTGTAAAACAGGAATCGCTCACAAATATAAGTTTGACCCCAGTGCCATGATATCTACACCCTCCATTGCTTTAGTTGTACTATGACAGGGACGTACACATAGATTTTTTGGGGAACACTGGTCGTATTGGATGTTGTTGTTGTTGTTGCATGTAAATTTGATGTTATTGTTGCTGCTGCACACAAACCCCAGAATCTTCGATGCCATTGACTTACATCATTGACTTACATCAGGGCTGGAAATAACAGTCGGTGATTGCGTTAAGTGGAATACTATGTCATTGTGTATGCATCGGTTAGAAAACTGTGTGAAACGATTCCTGTTAATTCTGTCGGCGATAATAAGTCAGCATTCCGTCTATGAGTATGAAGTTTGTTGGGTCGGTGAAAACATAATTTCAGTGCTTTAATCAGTTTCACGGTGCATATTTTTCTGTGTGTCCCATGATCCTGTTCTCTCAAACACATCGTCGTTCTTGGTACCAAAATAGAGCATTCCCCACACATCGGTTGTTCTCAAGTTTTTGATTGCTGTAGTTAGACTGGCGAAAACCACTGTAGCACAGCGAACATTAATTGCCTACAGTGGGGACAATGCAATGTCATTTAAAGTATGTAATGCATAATGCATGGCCAGCAACACGTGTTCGGAGATGTGTATTGGACTCAGAGTCCAGTCATACGTCCAGTGGCAAAAAATCTCAAATCCAGTACCACTACAAAGATTACCATTCAATCATGTCCAGTAGCAAAGACCTTTGTAGCAAAGGTCTTTTGCAAAAATGGCCATATGGAGCCAGAATTATCAGAGCCAAAGATTCCATTTTATTTGGGTTTAAATTTCCTACGACCCATTTCATAAACACAGATAAAGAAAAATAGTTGTCAGATGGATCGATCATGGTCTCCAGGCCAAACAGAAGGTGCGAGTCGGTGTGAGAGAGGTACATGTATTGTGGGGTGATGGTTCGCATAATGGTGGAGGCACTCACAGCGAACGGCTTGGGAGATTTCATGAAACGTAAACCAGAGATTCCGCATTCCAAAGCTTGAATTAATATTAATATCCTAAAGGTTATAGTATTCACAATTTTATAATAGAACCACCAAAAGTTGGCTACTTGTCACCCAAAATAATAGAAGTAGATTTATTTACACACATTTATACAGTGGCGGTGGTCACAAAACATTTTCCAGCAAGGCTTTGGTGCAAGACCTCCCATTGAAAAGGTAATATCCTGGACAAAAGACTGACAATACAACTTGCAGCAGATCCTTTGTCAATTATATTTCGTGAGTCTTACACCAAATCGTTGCCCATTTTCCAATACACCAGGGATGACTCAATGTTGAGTCAGCAGTCATATATTCCTACGAAGTAGGCTCTCATTTGCAAATTGTCCGGTAATGAGTGAGTGAGTCCATCCAAATCCTTTCGTCGTCAAAATAAGGAGAACCATTGACATTAGAACCTAGATTTTTGGCATGAACTTGTATTAGCGGACTGTTACCAGCAAGTTCTAAGCTGACGTACTTTTGATGAAATTTGACCTACTTAATTGACCTAAAACATTACGTTTGGACCCCCAAGTCATCCGAGCTTCACCCTACTTCATAGGTCCTGTGACGTTAGTCACGCTACTCATGTTGTAAAACAGGAATCGCTCACAAATATAAGTTTGACCCCAGTGCCATGATATCTACACCCTCCATTGCTTTAGTTGTACTATGACAGGGACGTACACATAGATTTTTTGGGGAACACTGGTCGTATTGGATGTTGTTGTTGTTGTTGCATGTAAATTTGATGTTATTGTTGCTGCTGCACACAAACCCCAGAATCTTCGATGAACATTGACTTACATCATTGACTTACATCAGGGCTGGAAATAACAGTCGGTGATTGCGTTAAGTGGAATACTATGTCATTGTGTACGCATCGGTTAGAAAACTGTGTGAAACGATTCCTGTTAATTCTGTCGGCGATAATAAGTCGGCATTCCGTCTATGAGTATGAAGTTTGTTGGGTCGGTGAAAACATAATTTCAGTGCTTTAATCAGTTTCACGGTGCATATTTTTCTGTGTGTCCCATGATCCTGTTCTCTCAAACACATCGTCGTTCTTGGTACCAAAATAGAGCATTCCCCACACATCGGTTGTTCTCAAGTTTTTGATTGCTGTAGTTAGACTGGCGAAAACCACTGTAGCACAGCGAACATTAATTGCCTACAGTGGGGACAATGCAATGTCATTTAAAGTATGTAATGCATAATGCATGGCCAGCAACACGTGTTCGGAGATGTGTATTGGACTCAGAAGATACGATAGCGGTTAGTTCTAAGTTAAAAAGATATTATCAAAGTATTTTGTAACATTTCTACACAGTACAAAATGAATTTGCGACATGTTTTGTTTTGAGAAAAAATATTTCCCTTTCATTTTCCGAGAATTTGGGCACCCATACCGGTATACCATTATCAAAACCTTCCTGGATACATCTATGTATGAATCACAAGGATTAAAACTCAGTTTGGGTAGTAAGCCAGAGACTAATCCAGGCATTTTTTGGGGACACCGGTCGACTACCGCGAAACCGGAAACCGCAAAACCGGAAATAAACATGCTGCACAAAACTGATGCGCAGTGGGCTTAAACAGGCTAAAATGGCGGCCCGCATGGATTTAGTCAAGAAGCATGATGCGAGTTGGAAGATTTAGTGTTTCCACCGGCTGTACACAGAAAATAATCAGTTACTTCTTCGATAAATAATGAAAATAAGACCATAAGAGTGATTTTAGGTGGTTTTGGTTTAGATTTTAGCCGACATTCAATTTTGTTTGACAGTATTTGGGCGCGTGAGTTTGGGCGCAATACCGGTATACCGGTATCAAAACACGTCTGGATTACTCCCTGTAAGCCACACCCTCTTAAGTTTGTCCGCTAGTGGTGAATCAAAGTAATTAACTTTTTGAATATGTGTTGTTGCATCACAATTGTGTAATATGAGGAAAAACAAAGAAAGAAATGTAGGTTGGTGTGTATTTTTTAGCATAAAACAATGCTAAGTGGACTGACTGAAGCATATTCATGAAAAATTATAAATAGTACCGTACTTAACTTTTTCTTATATTCTAATATTTTGAAGATAATCACAATGTCTATCAAAATGTATCAAATTGGATGGATGTTGCTGCACAAAACCTTGGCGAGAAGAGTTTTAAAAGAAATACCTATCTCTTAACCTAGGAAAGGGAGATAATCTACGAGAAAAAAAAAACATGGAAAATGGTCACCAAAGCCCAAAATCACCAGCGGATAACCAGGAACCTTAACTACCCTTACTCTGACCAATCGCTGTGAAAGAGGATGTGGGCTAGCATAGATACAGCTACTGCTACGAGCTGAGATTACGGCTAGGACAATCATACTTAGTGGGACATGGAGAGAGCATGGTTTTGTGTGCAGTGGCTAACTGTCTAGTAAAAGGGAGATTAGTGTCTGCATAATTAAGATGTCAATGTAAGTGATATCACTTTTGCAGGGGTTAATATACTGTATATACCAGTAAATGCACAAAGTTATGATCCACTGTTGGCAGGGTTTTTGGCACCTGACACATATTATTGCCGCGCAGGGGGCGGAGAAAATGTTCAATCAAATTTTGCTCACGAGATGCGGAATATACGAAAGATTAGGCCATCCTTAAAAATATGTTTGTTGGCTGTAACCCGACCCTACCTCAGGAAGTTGGGTCGGTAGGTAGGTAATTTTTTTTTTTTTTTTTTAGATCAGGTTTTCCTTTTGGGGAGGTTGGAAGAGGTTAGTGTGATTTAGTTCAGATACTAAGCAGGTCATTTGAAATATTCTTTTTGTCTGGCAGCAAAATTATTTCAGTATAGAAAACTAGTTATCTTCAAGGTATAAAGCAAGATATTCTTAAATTCAGGCTTGTGTACCTGTTTTATTTCTTAGAAGACATCGACATCCTTGAACACAATCTTGACAATGACTTGACAATGACTAGTGACTAGCTGGTCAAAAAAATAAATATATACCACTACCAGACAAACTTTTGCCAAAATTGTGACAGGAAAGAAAAAAATCCTGTCAGTGTTATACAGAAGGTTGTTCATTATACCATTTGGAGTTGAGAAAATTACCTCAAATTAATCATTAACATCATTACTGCCCTTCCTCGTCACAAATTTATGGTGTGCTTTTATTGAATACTTAGGTACTTCCTTTATTCAGATTAGAAATACATCGTAATTTAATTTACTGACAACAATGAGGCAAATACTAAGTTTCTAACCTGTGTCTTTTCGTGGAATTTAGTCCGAGGTGGAATTCTGACAAGCGTATTTGATGCCGACATCAGAACGTCAAAATTAAGCTGACGGCACCATCTAATTTGTCAAGACCGCTGAAGCCACCGACACTATATCCATGGCTTTATCGACATAGAGGGTTATAAAGTTTCCGTTAAACAACAAAGCAGTATAGATTTTCTGCATTTAGGCACACTGAAGTCTTCTCGGATAAAAGTAGAAATCCAAACATCGTTGTTGTTGTAACATCTACGTCAGTCTCAGAATCTGTCGGTGTACGGACCCACGTGGTGCATGGTGACAGTCCTAAACATGTCTACGTTCCAAGTCGATTCGCGACAGAGCTCTTTATGGCAGGTTTTAATAACCAACCGTTTGAAATATTTTTCCCATCCTGTGTTGCTGTTGCCTCTCGATGTGTTTATTGTCCTCTCGTCCAAACCCAAACACAAAACAGAAGGGGGAACTTCCCGCCATATACACGTGGTCGATGAAAACTGCATTCCCCTACGGACTGGGCCATGGAGGATATGCCTTCAAAACGTGCGACATAAGCTCACATCGCGACTACTGGAGAGTGAAATCCTGCTTGCTTTTGCTAGGCGAACGTTTTACATACGTTTACACGAGCGAGGAGATAGGGGAGATAATTCTGACATTGCAAAATAAAATAAAAAGATGACCGGTCGGAAAATCGGCGAAAAAAGTTTCCAGTCGGCGGATTTTTGGACAGTCGGTCGGGTTACGCGCAACAAACTTATTTTTAAGGATGGCCTTAGCCCACATTACATATGTTTATTTACCAATGGTGATTGATTGTAGATGTGTTTGGCAATTGAGCTTACAGATAATTTTATCGTCACAAATAGAACAGATGGGCTATAGGTGACTTGAGTCACTTGAGTCCCCAGTGATGATAATTAGCAGTACCGGCAGGGCCATATCCAGAGATTTTTTGGGGACACCGGTCTTATTCGATGTTGTTGTTGTTGCACGTAAATTTGAGTATTGTTGCTGCTGCACAAAAACCTCAGAATCTCCGATGCTGTTGACTTACATCAGGGTTGGAAAGAACGGTTGGTGATCGTTAATTACCGATTAATAAAAAGTGGAATAACACGCCTTTTTCCCCGTAATCCTGTTGATTCTCTCAAACACATCGTCATTGTTGCCACCGATGTAGCGCATTCCCCACACATCGGTTGTTCTCAAGTTTTTTATTTCTGTACGTAGACCTGGCGAAAACCACCGTAGCACAGCAATCATTGCCTACTAGAGGGGGGTCAAGGCAATGTCATTTAAAGTATGTAATGCATATTAAAAGCATGGCCAGCAACGCGTGTTCGATGTGTATCGAACTCAGAAGTTGTGATAGCGGTTATTTCTAAATTGAAAAGATATTAACATAACTTAGTATTTTATAACATTTCTACACCGTAAAGAATGAATTTGTGGCATGTTTTGTTTTGAGAAAATATATTTTCCTTTCATTTGGGCGCATGAGTTTGGGCGCCCATACCGGATTACCGGTAGTAAAACAGCCCTGGATATGGTGCTGACTGATACACGAGCTGTTTTCACAGTGATCACCACCTCCCCCCATATCATGTTAGACACCATGTTTGTATTTTTGATTTCATTGCGCATACGCAATTGGACGAAAATACACAACATGATGTCGGCTACCGTGATATGGGGGATGGGCCATGGGAGATATGGTGGTCGCTGTGAAAAATGGCTTGTGTAGCCTACAGCTAATCTCCATCACTGGGAACTTTAATGAAAGCAGCAAATGTGGAGGAGGAAGAGTCCGCTTTCTGAAAATAGCCAGTATAAGCAGATAAGGAGCATCAGGATGAACATTTATACAGCATGGGTTGTACTGAACAAAGATCAATGAACGTCGTGTGTGATTATCAACCGCAGGTATTATTGATAGGGACAGTTGTGGCTAGGGTCTGTCACTTGAGCTACATGGCCAAATTGTTCCTGCCTGTCAAACAGCAGCAACAACAACACAACGTTCTCATGTTTCATTCTCTCTTAGTACGGGTAGGTCAGCAGGAATAACTAGGTGTGATGGTAACTATTTGTTATGTTTCGTGCGTACGCCCAACACATCTTACCAATATATATAAACAAGAACTGTGCAAGCAAAATATCGAAAACAACAAGTGCTCGAAAAGTGTCTTCTGCTATTCGGCGGCCATCATACTCTCGAATCCCATCTTCCCGCGAGTAGTTCACTTCACCAATTGGTATGCTGTCAATCATCATAAATACTTGTTGTTGTTACAGTATATCATTTCCCCATTTCACTATATGCTTTTTGAAAATTGCATCAAGTGTTTGTTGTTCTAATTATTTCAGCCTAATCAGAAACAGATTGCAAACGAGAGTTTATTTGAAGATGGCCGCGATCAGGAAAGGTATGACACAACAACAACAATTTTGGTAAACCGTTACGGGGAAGACGCACACGGCTGCATATTCGCTGCCAGGGGTGCCACTGTAGCACTGTCACAATTTAGTCTCATTTACATTCACCAGTAAACATTTGTAATGGAAGAGTGACAAGCAAATGCCCATCCTCCCCGAGCACCATGTTGTTGTTGTACTATTGTTGTACATGGCTGTCGAAATGTGATCAATGAGATACATGTATGCCTCCAAAACTTGGGATATCGGTACGGAAATCAGCCCCCGCCCCCCCCCCCCACACCCCTCCCACACCCCTCACATATCTCCCCTAGCTAAATAATATATAGCCCTCAAGAGTATGAGGGCTATAGGTCGGCCCCAGTCACCTCCAGCGAGGGTTTTAACTTTTAGATCATTTTATTACGAATCACCCACCTCTGAACCTGCCGTACATGTAAACTCTATCCCCTCCTGCACACTATTTCAAAATCTTGCACACTATTGTGAAATAGTAACGAATATATCGCCGTCTGAATTTCCCAGACGACTTCCACTTTAAACGCGCCATGTTAACCGTATAGAGTGACGTCACCAACATGGCGCGCAGAGAGCTAGAAATTTCCGACTGGAAAATTCAGACGGCGATATATTCGTTACTATGTCACAATAGTGTGCAAGATTTTGAAATAGTGCGCAGGAGGGGATAGATTTTAGATGTACGGCAGGTTCAGAGGTGGGTGATTCGTAATAAAATTATCTAAAACCCTCGCTGGAGGTGACTGGGGCCGACGTATAGCCCTCATACTCTTGAGGGCTATATTATTTAGCTAATCTCCCCCAACCTGACACATTTCCCCCTGGACATATCCCAACCCGTTCATATTTTCAGTCTCAGATATTGAAAAGATATTTCCAAGAATAATTTCGAAAAAATTACCTAAAAAAAACACACAGTAACTCCTTATATCAATCTTGGGACTCCGGTGTTCTTCATCGCCATGTCGAATAACGTACGTATGGTAATTTCAATCACACAAAGTGAAATTTCCAAACATAAAATCTGGGCCGATCAAATTTATTACAACAGGACATTGACAAAATGGTTCAAAAGCATGCCCATTCATCATTATTTCTTCGTTATTTCAATGATTTAAAGATGTAATCAGCCTCAAATCTAGCCTGGAATCGATCTCTCCCAAACTTGGCGAAAGTGACATGTTACGACAGGTACAAAATGGAACAGATTTGACCATAAACAACTAAACTTGTTTCCACCATTCACGAGAAAATAGAAGGAACTTATCTTCAAAAAATAAATGGCATGGAATGCGACGTGTCAACAGGCATTAATTAGCACGTGTGGTGCATTCTACCTATGTATGCTCTGCCAGTGCCACTGTACCGAAACTTAAGCACGAGCCATGAAATTATCTCATGGCTGCAGCTGTTCAGCATTCGGATTCGTGAGCATCACTATGTCACTCACACGTCGCGCAGTGATGTCATTTTCCTCTCCTCGTACAGCAGATATTCAATGGCGAAACAGAAAACCCATCAGAGCGGGCAGAGTTTCAAATTTCTCTGACAAGATATTCTTGCATTCGTTGTACATGTATATGGCAATCCCACTATCATCAAATATAATACTTTAGCAAACTTCGCTGCTGAAAAACAGACAGGAGAAAGTTCACAAAATCCATCGATTTTAGGCTGATTACATCTTTAATGGGTTATCAAATTCTTTAGAACCACTGATTGAATTTTGTGCCCAAAATTGGGGGTGACTGAATTTTAATAGGGTGGTTGAATTATTGCAGGCATTATTGTATGACTGTTTTTCATCATCAACATCCATGACTTGAAAATCCAGCAACCATTGTGTGAAATTTTCGTTCCATTTTTGCAACTTTTAAATGCGCACTCAACACACCAATCTGGGGTTCGTTGGGGCAAATTGGTGCAATTCTGGAATTTGGGCTCTGTTTGATCTTCATCGCCATGTTGAATAAGCTTACATCATAGAGTCGTCATCGCCATATTTCCTTGAAAATCTGAGATGAGACAGAATAATAAGTTATCTGTCTCAAGTGACCGTTAATCAAACAATTTTTTTTTCTTTCCACAATTGATTCATTTTTGCTCAAAAATCTTCAAACTGAATGCAACAAACTGCCAACAGATTAATTAATGCATAATTGATTCGACACAAGTTAAACTAATCAGGCCCCTATGTATTGGAAGACCGGATCGGATTGGTAAAATCCATGGCAACATAATGCAAAATGTCCATATGGCGATGTGAATGCGATAGAAGCCAAACAATCTCAGCTAGGGACCTCGAATTTAGCATGCAGGATTGTTGGGTGCATGTACATCTGGTCGTCCGTCCAGTCGGTCGTCCGCTCGTCAGTCGTCGAATTTGGGTACATTACAATAATTGTTGTGGTTTCCATGGCAACGTCACGCAAAATGTCCATATGGCGATGTGAATGCGATAAAAGCCAAACAGTTTCAGCTAGGGACTTCAAATTTGGCATACAGGATTGCTGGGTGGTCAACCACACACCTATTGAATTTTGGTACATGGTGATGATTTTTGTGGTTTCCATGGCAACGTCATGCAATATGTCCATATGACGAGGTGAACGCGATAGAAGCCTAAACGTTGTAGCTAGAGATTTCAAAGAATGTGTGATGGTTACCCGAGAATAACTCCCTCGGACACTGGCGTGTGTATATCTATTGTCCAGGCCGGGTCAGCTGCCCTTTATGACGTCAAATGCACAGTCGGCTCTGTGCTATTTTGGTATGTTCTATTTTGAAATGAACAGGTTTCCTCGACAGTAACGTTTTTGTAGGCCAGTCGTACAGAATTATTCGTTTCGGTCGAAATTCCATTTTTATTCCATTTTCAAACAATACAAAAGGATTAGTTATTACTCAATGTATCATATATTAACTCGTAACCGTCTTTTAGTTAAATAATTTGCGATTATGTAAAATTATTGCTGTTTCAAAAGTAACTTCTTTTAACGAGCTACGTCATTGTAATGTTGCAAATCGAACTTGCCGTAGAATATCTGGTAGTATGACACAACGGGAACTTGACCCCGCATCGGGCTGGTCATCATCGGCTACGGCTGTAGGCGCTTCGATGGTCTCGTCGTTCGCAGATTTATCTACATATCTACATAGTACATTGTATATAGCCCGACATTGAGGGCAGTGTTGACTTCAAAGTTAATCCTGCGTTTTACCCACTCTAACTGTGAACCAGATATTTTCCTGGTCTTGCCTGGACGCGTATTCTTGTGACAACACTCACACTTCGACTTGTTGAATGGTGCATTACTGTTGATAGTGAGAACTATAATGATTCTTAAATATAACGAGGACAGTTCAGGAAAATACACATGAAGTTTCCCTCGTTTTTTATACATGGAAAGTATTGCTGACCCATGAAACTAAACCCATTCAGTTACGGTGACTTGGACATGTTATGAGTGTGCTGCAATAAGGGTCGAGTTGTAGTAGAGAATGCAAAAATGTGTATGTATACAGTTATATCTATATTTTATATTATTAACTGAATATCACTGAAGATTATTTCACATAACATAAATAAATCTAAATGTTAAATATTAGAAAGAAAGAATAAGAAAATAGGAAGAAATTTTTTTTGATCCAAATGTGAATCGAACTCGTAGCTCAAAAAACTGGTCCCCACACTGTTTTTGAAAGCGAGCAGCCTAACAACTGGACTACGACGACGTCTACTTGAAAAGCATTTTTTACTTGCTCACATAACGTTTCTGGTAGAATACAAGCGAAACATTTGCACAATTTTTAATTTTGATGAAATATGACACCTCAAACCAGAATGATATTTCAACCGATTGTAACACTAACCATTGTGATAATAAATACATACAAATTGTTTTGGTTTGAGGTGTCATATTTTATATCTGAAGGGAAATCCCTTCAGAAAATGTCCCTAAAATGTCGAAAGAGCACATTCGACCGTTTTCAAACTTGAATAAATCCAGTTTAGAGCAATTGACAATCACCATTTTGCATGATATGAAACTTCAGCATTTTTGCAGCACATAACAATAACTTTCATCCGTTTCACTTTCAAATGAAAATCATGTTCACAACCGTCACGTCCGAGGGAGTTATTCTCGGGTAACCATCACACATTCTTTGCTATTTAGCATTGTCAACCACAAGCATATCAAAGTTGGGCACATTATGATGATTTTTGTGGTTTTCATGGCAACGTAATGCAAAATGTCCATATCGTGATGTGAATGCGATAGAACAGTCTCAGCTAGAGACCTCAAATTTGGCATTCAGGATTGTTGGGTGGTCATCCACAAGCCTATTGAATTTGTGTACATGGCGATCATTTTTACCCCTCAGCCTATTAGGCTGCAGGGTCCTGTCATCGGCATGTAGGTCCGGTCGTCCGATCTTCCGTTCTTGGAGACTTCAACACTGACTTTGCTGCCAACTGCGCTGAAACAGCCAAGATAAACCACTTCTGGTAAGAGCATGGGCTCTTTCCCATAATCCACACCCCAACCACAGATCTTAGGACAACCATTGACCAGATTTTCACCAATTTTGAACTCACAGATATACAAATTACAATTTGGTGTCCATGAAATGTATTATTCATATCACAAGGCTGTTTGGATTGCCATCCACTCATCCTCATCCTCGGAATTTGCTTGATCACAGATGGGAAGAGACATACAATCAACAGGTACACAGGGATTCATTCAGTTTTTGCTATCAAAAACTCTATATTACTAGGCTTCCAATAAAAATCGGAAGACATTTATTATTGTTCAGATCATTATTATTAGGGTTCAAAGCCAGAATGGCTTGAAGCCTTTTGTTTTTGTTCAGAATATTTTTGTTCTTCCGCCATATTTTTCGTACGCTATACGTCAAATTATTTATTATAGTCCTCCAATGCATCACACTTCCCACACTGAATTGATCATATTTTAATCTTTTACAAGCCACTGCTAAAGCATCTTACTGCATTCAACCAAATCTTTCAGGCTTTTATTTTAAGCTTACATGTATGCATTTTCCATTCATTGTGTGTCTGGCTGAAGGGTTGTTGCACCTTTCAGGTGCTGCCTCATGTTTCAAATTATAGGAGTGTGATTCAAATCAGTTTTACTATTTTCAAAAACGAAAGACAGACGAGGTCATACACGATAGCAAGTTCATTCCATCCTTCGTCTCCCTTGCTTATCCATACACGAGTTAAAAAAACTGGTTGGTTGGTTAGGTCATGATTAGACGATGTAGGATCGGTCATACACGATTAACCCACGAATATTTACTAAAACAGGAGCCGGTCCCAAGGTGTATTCCATGTCATGAAGATCTCACGGTGAAACATATTTTCATAGACTGCATAGATTTTGAGATTGTGAGAGATACTTTTTATCGAGCAACTACGCTGGAAGATCTTTTTAGCCGAGTAATATAGGATTGTATTTTAGATTATTTGAGAGATATTGGTTTGTTGTACAAATTTTAATGTTTGGATCTGTTTTAGCGCATAAGTGGAGTACGGAGTTGTTGAATTGAATACTGTTTTGTTTGATCGTCGCTGTATAGCTGAAATATTGCTGAATGCGACGTTGAAACTTAATTCTCTCTCTCCATACAGTAGACTGGTGCATGTAGCAGCCAGCATGTTCGGTTTACAATTCTGTCTTGATCCAGTCTTCTCCATATTGTGGAATTTATTGTCCGACATCAGGCCATAGAGACTTGGAGAATAATAGATTCTCACACTCGTTCATTTCAAGACAACTTTTCCCACACGAGTTTGAGAAAAATGTGCCCTGCACGAGCTTTAGTGAGTGCAGGGAACATTTTTCTCAAACGAGTGTGGGAAAAGTCATCTAGAAATGGACGAGTGTGAGAGCTTTTTTCTCATATAACATATCAGAGAAGCTAAAATAAAGGCTGACGTCCCATTTTCGACTGACGATGTTGAAAGCGCAAAACCAGGTCAAGCACGCAATACTACTATTGGGCACTTTGGTCCATGAATGGGCCGAATCACACCCGGGCTACAAGCGCTGAATAAAAGAGAACAAGATTTTTATGAGTAATACACTACATGTACTTTAATGACACTGAAATTGTTGAAATATTCCGCTACTGCAACTATGTGTCATTTGTGGAGCACTTAAGTCAAGTATTTAGTTGCTTTTGGTGAAGACATGCGGCTTCGTTGGGTTTCGGCAACAAACAGTGTCGGTGAAATGAACAGTTCAGTTCAAAGTGAGACGAAGCAAAGCGGGCAGTGAGTATCGAAGCAGTATATCGTTGTTCGACAAATTCGTGTCATGGATGACAAATTTATTACAATTTACTCACGGCAGTCATTAACAATGCAACAAGTCAAATATATTTAACAAGGAACAACATGTTCACTCAGTGCTAGTCGACTGACACTGAACAGTAACATTGTAACAAGCAGACGATGAAAATAGTTCGTGACGTAACGGCATGACGTCAGCTCAAGGTAGACAATTTTTCTACAATGGCTTTCTCCCATAGGAAACGGTCATGAATGTTATATGAGAGTGAATGATCATGGTCTAATGAAAGGCAATCTCAACTGTTATAACCAATCGATCTGCTGGAAATCGGCAGTGAAGCGAGATGCTTGTCGATACCTGTCTACAGTTTGGATATACAAGGGAGACAACCAGTCTATCATTAACTTCTCTGTGCAATGTCTAATTCCAGTTTATGGATACTTACCAAACTTTGGGTATATACCTTACTCATGCAGCCTTGAATGTAAGACTGGCAAGCTACTCGCTCTCACTTATATCTCACCTGAAATGAATTTGAGGTCTATTGCTCGCCTACATCCCCTTATACTTGCATAATGTTTAATATGGAGCTCTAGTCAATTTACTTCCAAATTCCAGTCTCTCGTGTTTGTAAAATGTGCGAGAGCTGTTGATTACTCTCCTGGATTCTAGTTTGCGTGAGTGATAGGAGAGTGATTACTCTCCTGGATTCTAGTTTGCGTGAGTGATATGAGAGTGATTACTCTCCAATATTACCCTCCTTTGCATTTGCAGTTTTAAGGAGACTGATGAAAAGCTCTCGTGGAGGACAAGTGATGAGCTCTCCCTAAAAATGAGGGACTGAATTCAATCCATGCCTGTGATTTCCTCAAGGCAACGCCTGAATCCTATTGATTTTTGAGGTCAAGGTCTTTAACCTAATAAATTTAGCAATAGTCGAAAATTGTCGTGCTAGAACTCTGGTTCAGGGAGGTGGATTATCATAAAATCCGAGTTATCCCTTTTATGGCCAAAAAAAAAAAGAAGATCTGTGCATCTGTCTCTCTGTTCTGTGACCTGAGTGGTATCTTCAGAGTCCGGACCCAGCGTATTGGATTATTTGTGTATTCAAGGTTCTTGATATGACTAGAGGTGATCTGATTGATTATGTCATGAGATTTCCTTGATTTAGTCCTGTTCAAGAGATCATGCATTTTCAGATGGCCAGAGTAGCCAAGTTGACATGGCTTCGTTCATTCCTTTACTACGCCATGATGCCTCTCAATGAACTTACATGTAAACTCCAGGATCACACGGCTCCGTGGGTCGTTCGGCTCTATCCGGCAATACAACAACCCCTCCCAGCTCTCTGTCCGTTTGTTCTTTCGAGTTCAGCAAAGAGTTTGATTGCCTTGAAGAGCTCATCCGTTTGCAATCAGTCTTCAAACATCAACGGCCGGTTGAATTCTCCGCCATTATCGTCGTACGTGTCACGTGATCAGCAACGTTATCGTGCACACGTGACCGGCCGTACGAAGATAATGGCGGAGAGTTCAACCGACCGTTGATGTTTGAAGACTGATTGCAGACGGATGAGCTCTTCACGGCAATCAAGCTCTTTGCCGAACTCAAAAAAACAAATGGACAGAGAGCTGGGAGGGGTTGTTTTATTGCCGGATAGAGCCGAACGACCCACGGAGCCATGTGATCCCCGAGTTCACATGTAAGTTCATTGAGAGGCATCATGGCATAGTAAAGGAATGAAAGAAGCCATGTCAACTTGGCTAATGGCCAGAGGTGCATGAACCATGCCATGAGAAATAATGCTTAAATGATGTTGAAGTTTCAGACAGCTCTTTCCATTGTCTGTTAACTTTTGATATCTGCACAGTATCTTCAGTTCCAATCTTTGATGACATGTTTATGCAGTATCGCCAAATCCCTAAGAAATATAAATGTGGGATTGCAAAAATTAAATCTGGTCAAATGTGTGGGCATTCTTGTATACATATATACTATAGCCATGAACTTGCCTGCCCAATCTCCACAAACTCTGGTAAAATATCACAGAATATTACATGTATATATGAGGCCTAAACCAGGGTTAGATATTCCTGTGCGAATTTCAAACTACATTTGTTAGCCAAGCAGTTGGCTGCTGGATGAAACAATTTTAAAATTGGACCAATATAGTAAACAGTTTAGAGAAACAGTATCCAAATAAGATATCATCTCCAGACATATTTTGTGGTAAACATAAACTCCAAAGGAGTTACCTGTACTCCCTCCGTAAATTCTGGTTTTGTCAGACAGTAGAAAATATCAAAAGACTGACTCCTGAATGTAAATTCGTTCATATCCGTGAAGTAAATGCCAATAAATGTCAATTTGAAAAGACAGAATTTGTCATGGTTGGCTTATCATGGAATCCCTTAGAATATCGGCAAACAGTTCACACAATTTTTTCATAACGTCACCTCTACTTGGTATTTGCCTGATATACCCTCTTGGACATGTTGGATTACTTAGATTGAAGCCTGCAGCCTTAAAGGTGAAATGCAAAGGTTTTCGTATTTTCCTCTTTATACTCTTCATGGGCTAGCTAACGATGGAAATATCAACCTATTTACTTCATTTGGTTTTATTTGAAGTATTTTGTCTCCTGGTAGCTTTCGAAAAGTGCTTCAAAGTTGGTATCTCAAGCCCGGTCGATTTTAGAATTGAAATCCGCATCGCTTATCTGCCCTTGTTTGACGCTGGTTTGTGACGTCACATCAGACCACAAGGCCGGACGTCAATTGATACTTGTAACGTTCAGTCTCCGGACTGCTGGTCTGATGTGACGTCACAATCAAGGAAAGATAAGCGATGACGTTTTGCAAATCTGAATTCAGCTGGGCTAGGCGTACCAGCTTTCAAAAAGATTCTAGCACACCAGATAATTCAAATTAATCCAAGTGAATTAGATATGCTGGTCTTGCTATCATTATTCAACCTATATTAAATGTAAAACGGAGAATTAAAAAACCTTTGCATCTCACCTTTAACAAATGTAAGAGTTGTGTTCGAGCCAATGAAAGAATTTGAATTCGTAAGTAATATGTAAACATGATGTTGTTGCAGGTTGTCTTTTCCTGACACCATGGATGCAGGTTCGACATCGGGGAAAGATAAATATCCAGAAACCTCGGCCAGGACCGTGGGAGAGACGTCTTCTAGAGGCAATAGCTGTTCCCATTGTGTTACGGGACTTGGAAATGTTCAAATCTCCATCACAAGAGTGTGCAGAGGAAAGAGCAAAAAGACTACCCAGTACACATGTAGCAGAGGTAAGCAAAGACTTCCTGGTTTAACAGATGTATGGTAATTAGCGATCCAATTAATATACAATCATCTTTCGATTTAAGATCGACCCCATTTTTTGGGGAGATTTATGTTTGGATCTTTTAACTGAACTATGATTACCCCCAGAATTCAGAGAGGTACGATCTAATTGAAATACGATTGCATGCGGTCAGGAAAGCTAGAATGAACAGAATTAATTAGTATTGACAACTATATGCCAATTGCACGCCTCATATAAAATGATACACACATGTTTTTGGTTCTGACTTTGGAAATACTTTTTGTTTGCATATTTTTTCACTGTTCTGTCCAAAAGAATTGAGAAAGATATCATTTCCACCGAACGCCGAGATTATGAAGATTTTATGACAAGAATTCACTGTGATGCAAACACCGAAAATAGTTTGTGCTCTTTTATCTGTGAATTACATATGGAAACAAACTACTTCTTTTTTTGACGGAATGATTATTAGATAATCTAAACTGAATAATAATTTCACAATGGTATACATGAGAAAGCAAAGCTGAGAAAGCTTATTTGAAATGGAAAAGTGTGATTGCCTTTACTGAAATGCACTGTGAGACGTTTTCAAATAGTGTGGTTCGAAAAAGCTTCTCTCTTTTATTGGCGACATCTGTATTTATGTATTCATAAATATTTTATCTGATCATAGTGATAATCAACCATAGTATTTATAATGCTATCAGTTTGTTTGTCCAGATGAAGCCGACATTCTTCAAGCTGACGATCAGCCCATCAGTCAGCTAAAATACACAAGGTGACACACATCATGATTTCGAATAATCAATTTTATACGTTTGAAAATGAAGAATTTCATATTCATTGATGATATTTATTTGATAATAGTAATAGATTTAAATCAAATATTGAACAAGAATATACCCCATGATGGCAATCCAAGTTCTCTCCTGTTGTGAATTCGTTGACGTTGGCCACTCATTACCAGTTTATCCTCATCGTACGCACTAAATTACCTTACAGTAGTTCTTCTGCATCATACGCACTTACTGTACAGCACACCTGATTTGAATGTGGAGAAGAAACAAGACCGGAAAATAAACAATTTCTACGTTCCCACTTCGAACCTGCCTTGATTTATCTAACCCCTTCAGCATTCAAAATCCGAGGTGTAAATTTTACCAGCAAACGACAGAAGAACCAATCAGAACGTACACATCGATTGCGAGTGAAGTCACATAGAGTGACATCATCCTCTATTAGCGGCGTCCTTCCTCCTAATATGATGCCCATTAATTAGGTCAGCCAATCAATAACGCTCTTGTGCGACCCATTTCGAATTTCAAATGTTTTCGAGGTCAGAGACGTCTCGTGTCTATTTATAAGTTCTTTGAACATTGAAGGGGTCCAGATATATCAAGGGAAGTTCGAAGTGAGAACGTAGAAATTGGCTGGATAAAATGAAGATGAATAAACATGACAGGAGGAAAGAAGTAGTGTGTTTGGGCACTGTAGCTGTTCTTGCAGAATAAATTATTGAGAGACACTGCACCAGTAAACAATCAAACTATATATTTCTCCCCAGTATTTGATGGCTGTCGTTGATTTCAGTTAAATCTTCTATGACCTGCTATGGATGTGGAGAAGAAACGAGGCAGAAAAAGAAACACGACAAACGAAAGTAGTGGCTAAAGTCCATTAAGGATAGCTATCCCCTTAGAGGGTCAAAATTAGTCATTTTTTTTTTATTTCTTCAGTCAAATATTCACTATTTCCTCTAACATTTGGTGAAAAAATGAAATCAAAATTATAAATAGAAGTGCTTCAATATTAGGATTAAAAATTTAGTTTCCGAGGAACTGGAACAATTAAACAGATTGCCTTAGCTTGGGCTTGGCTACTATTATTTTTGTCTGTTAAATTTCCCTTTCCAAAACTCATTTCTGCAGTATTATGGTAAGTTAATTATCTATTAGTCCTACTTGTTTACATTAATCTACCCCCTTCTGATCAAAACCATGCAAACATCCATATTTTTGTTTCTAATTATAACAGTGACACTTCACTCAGACACCCGCCGTGAAATATCAGCTCAACAAGTTTTAGCTAGTTTTTTTAAGTTTAAATTGGACTTTAAACCGCCTTGATGAAAAAAACTTAGTGTAATAGTTATCCAGAATAAACAGGAATTCGAGTAGGTCCCATTAGACAGATTAAAAATGTATTTGACAATAGAATTCAAGCAAAAAATTAGGATTAATTCATCAGATGTATAGCTGGACACATTTTGCTTGATTTCTAGCCTTTCATTTTTGTCCAAAATCCGAGATTTAAACGTTTATTTCTCGAAAAGTATCCATGCTACCCTTTTGAAATTTGGCATGCCTGTTACTTATAAGATGATCTAGTAAACTTTATCTCACTTTTTGTAAGTTCGGATTAATTTTTTAATTATTCAACTTTTAAGACAAACGACCGTAAAAAAGTACGTTTTTTTCAATTTATTTTAGTAAAATAGTTGTAAAAACAAAACCAGGCAAAAATTAAAAAAAATGAGATAAAATTTACTAGTTCGAATTGTCTCCTATCAGGGTATACCATCAAAGTTGAAACAAGACCAACAGTTTTCATGAAATTTCAATTGAAGAATGGACGCTATTGTTTTCATTTTAATTTTTTAAAATTGAAATATTTTCTACACAGTCGGTTATACAAATCATATGGTTGGAATCCCTACGATGTAAGCTTTCATAAAATATATAGTTTATTATGGTTATCTTGTATATTTACTGATACAGGCGACAAATTGTCATGGGGGTGCAAAAACTGCCTCTAAGGGGATAGCTATCTTTAACATAAATTGAGAAAAGAAGAAGAGGGTTGTATAGCCGTTATTGTAAAGTAAAACATTGAGTGACATCCAGTAAAAATTGAAGCTATATTTCCCTCCGCAGTATTTGATGACTGTCGCTGATTTCAACTAAATCTTCTATGACAGGAAGCTATCATCGTAGAGCGACTTATTTTAATGTGCACTTGAATTGTCCAAGAAGTACATGACTTCCATGCTCAAAGCCTGCAATGGTATATGTTGAAAATGGAAACCATTTACACACATCACTTTGGTGCAGAGACATATGGTACCCAAATATTGACCTCTTGGATTTTGTTTTGGGATGGAAAATATACACCTGTGATCAACATGTGGAGGGTAACATTTTTATGGTTCCGATACAAATGTACACCCCAAATAAATAAATTATATGAGCTTATTCCAGCAGGAAATTTATTCCAGTGCAGCAGCTGTTCCTCGATAAATGGTATGCCTGATAGGAAACAAAGACTTACCTTTGCATTAGACATTTATTTAAATGGATAAACTGAATCTGTCATGCCATGCATGCAGGTAGGTACCTTATGTGATGTGACGAACAAAGCCATTTAAATGGATAAACTGATTCTGTCATGCAGGTAGGTAGGTACCTTATGTGACGAACTAAGCCATTGAGCCAACATGAACAGGTTGCAATAGTCAATGTGTGAGAATCTTTTCAAAATGTACCCTCTTTATTACATATATGAGGTGAATAAATTACACACAAGAAAAGAAAGGCTGAATTTCACAAATTTCATACAGTCCTATTCTCCAAGTTTAGACCCGTTTAGTCATGTTAGTGTCATCACGGAAATGTATCTCGGTGTTACATATAAGTGGTCCTGAAATGGACGTAAAATTTTGATGAGCGCCTGCAGATGCAGCCTTCCTTCCTTGCTGGCAAGAGTACCATCATCCTGAAAGTAATAAAAATATATGGATTATAACATGTAATGTTAATCAAACAACATACATATGTATGTATAATGCAGAGTATGTGGGCTTAGTCACCTGACTGCTTACATTGTACTGGGAAAATGTAACTTTTCGTACTTTAATCTTGTTAATAGTAATAATTTACATCTGCACAATGAAGAAAAAGTATAGACACACCAAATTAAAGTTTTATTGATCATGTATTTCCATTTGATTTACAATCGAGAAGTTACCTCGTGAACAAGAGGAGATAATCGGGTACACACATGCTGTTCTACACTTCTGCAATCTAAAGGTTTTGATCAAGTCAATTTTTCAATCATCATTTTGAGGAATCAGAAACACACTTCCGTCGATTGGATATTTGGATCGCTTATGGTAAAGCAGTATATATCGAAGCTAAGTTCAGCGCTTCACATATACATTTGGTCCTGAGCGTGTGCACATCTACCATATGTACAGGTGATAGACCAGTCCTGAGCGTGTGCACATCTACCATATGTACAGGTGATAGACCAGTCCTGAGCGTGTGCACATCTACCATATGTACAGGTGATAGACCAGTCCTGAGCATGTGCACATCTACCATATGTACAGGTGATAGACCAGTCCTGAGCGTGTGCACATCTACCATATGTACAGGTGATAGACCAGTCCTGAGCGTGTGCACATCTACCATATGTACAGGTGATAGACCAGTCCTGAGCGTGTGCACATCTACCATATGTACAGGTGATAGACCAGTCCTGAGCGTGTGCACATCTACCATATGTACAGGTGATAGACCAGTCCTGAGCGTGTGCACATCTACCATATGTACAGGTGATAGACCAGTCCTGAGCGTGTGCACATCTACCATATGTACAGGTGATAGACCAGTCCTGAGCGTGTGCACATCTACCATATGTACAGGTGATAGACCAGTCCTGAGCGTGTGCACATCTACCATATGTACAGGTGATAGACCAGTCCTGAGCGTGTGCACATCTACCATATGTACAGGTGATAGACCAGTCCTGAGCGTGTGCACATCTACCATATGTACAGGTGATAGACCAGTCCTGAGCATGTGCACATCTACCATATGTACAGGTGATAGACCAGTCCTGAGCGTGTGCACATCTACCATATGTACAGGTGATAGACCAGTCCTGAGCGTGTGCACATCTACCATATGTACAGGTGATAGACCAGTCCTCATTACATCGCAATAAAGTGCTCAAGCACAGTGAAACCTGTGTAAGCTGACCAAGTTTGGAACCAGATCATATTTCGGTTTTGACAGGGTTCTGGTTTCTTTTGGCTCAAAATCCTTGAAGTATTGGGACCATGGGTTATGTAGAGGTTGGTCGGTTTACCCAGTTGTCGGTATTCACAGGTTTCACTGTACATCCATCCATTATCCTCTTATTCATATGTGAAAGTACCCCACATGATTCTTTAGGTCTCTATGCTCCACTCGGACCAAAATGTGTGTGAATTCAATATTCGATGGTGCATACTACATCAATAAAATGATACCCTCTCAGTAACATTCATGTATATATTTTCACGGGGCGATGTAGGCCCGTAGGGACTAATGGTCCTGTCTTGTAGTCGGGGAAAAATTGAGCACCAGCTCTGTGTCTTGCTAACACAGCAAAAGATAGAGTTCTTACACGACAAGAAAGAGGTCTGAAACTTCCTTCTTTAGAGTGTCCAGGTTTCTGTGTTTTTAATGTTTGCGTATAGTTGCAGGTGTGATATGTTTAAGTTACATTTTCATTTATCTAATTTTATGCATGTTTTCATTCATTTTCCAGTGGCACTACTTTCGTGCTCAAAATATGTCCTCTGCTAAACCACAGATTTTGAGAGGCGCATGTTGAATGATTTTGTGGGACTAACTCATTCTCATTAGAAAGCGTGTTTGGGCAGTAATTTAGTATTAAATAATACCAGTATAAGTGTAATTCATTGTAGAAAACAATGGGATATTTCACTAAACCTGTATTCATTTACATTTTCATGAAATATGTGTGTTGAGTTACAGTTTTGAATTTTCGCCATTCAAGCTTGCCCCTCAAGACCCTCTGCATTATCTTTTTACCCCTCGGCCAAAATTTGGCCGAAGGGTATTGTCGTCGTCATGTACGTCCGTCCGTCTGTCCGTCTGTCCGTCTGTCTGTCCGTCACACCTTTCTCGTTACCAAGATATCTTCAGAACGACTTACCCTAGGCACACCAAACTTGCAGTGCACATCCGTATGCTTGTGACCCAGAACCCTATTGAATCTGGACCTGATTGGTTAGAAACTTTGGCGGCCATCTTTAATTTATGCGAAACCATCACAGCTTTCTTGTTACCAAGATATCTTTAGAACGACTTACCCTAGGCACCTCAAACTTGCATTGCACATCCATATGCTCATGACCCAGAACCCTATTGAATCTGGACCTGATTGGTTGGAAACTTTGGCGGCCATATTTAATTTATGCGAAATCATTAATCTTGTGTATCTTAGGTACCATTTCTCTGTTCAGTGTGAAACTTGGTATAGATCATTGATGCATCAAGAAACTTCAAAGGAATGACCAAACCAGTTTCCCTCATTCGGTGAAAACCTTGGCGGCCATCTTTAATTTATGCAAAATCTTCAATGATATATATCTCTGATACCATTCAAGTGTTCTATACGAAACTTGGTATACAGCATCGATGTATCAAGAGATCTGCATTGTATAGCCACATCAGTTCCTCTGAGTGGCGGGAAGGATGGGCGGCCATCTTTAATTTATGCAAAATCATTAATGATCTCTATCTCTGATACTGTCCGAGTGCTCGATGTAAAATTTGGTACATATCATCGAAGCATCAATAGACTTACGATAAATGACAGTTCTGGCGTTTCTGATTGGGCGGAACCTTGGCGGCCATCTTTAATTTATGCAAAATCTTCAATGATATATATCTTTGATACCATTTCAGTGTTCTATATGAAACTTGGTATCCAGCATCGATGTATCAAGAGACTTGCAATGAATAACCACATCGGTTCCTCTGAGTGGCGGGAAGGATGGGCGGCCATCTTTAATTTATGCGAAATCATTAATGATCTATATCTCTGATACGGTTCAAGTGCTCAATGTAAAATTTGGTAGACAGTTCTGGTTTTTCTGCTTGGGCGGAAACCTTGGTGGCCATCTTTAATTTATGCAAAATCTTTAATGATGTTTATCTTTGATGCCATTTCAGTGTTCTATATGAAACTTGGTATACAGAATCTATGTATCAAGAGACTTGCAATGAATAACCACATCAGTTTCTCTGAGTGGTGGGAAGGATGGGCGGCCATCTTTAATTTATGCGAAATCATTAGGGATCTCTATCTCAGATAATTTTCAAATGTTCGATGTAAAATTTGGTATACATCGTCGATGCATCAACAGACTTGTGTAATGAATACCGGTTTCTCTGATTGGACGGAAACGTTTGAGGCCATTTCTAATGGCAAAATTTTTCATAACCTGTATATTTGTTACTTGACTGCTTGGTGTTCCTGAAGTCTTGTTTTAAATTGAATACATTCTGAATGGCTGGCGCCCAGAGCCGAGGGGTTTTCAGATGCGCAGCTTCGTATTATAAAATGCAGTGGTGGTCAAATCATTTACGTAATAATTTCCCTGTATTCAGAAATGTTTTTTTTTATTCTGCTTCTGAAATATTCATGGAATTAGTCCGTGAGCTACTAGGGCTCACCTTGCACCCCCCCTACTACAGACCGAAACTATGTTTTTTATGTGCTTTAGGACATGTCAAATAAGAAACAATTTGTTAACAGTCGATAAACTGGGACTCACTACCCTTTTAATCACTTTGAAATTAATCCTGTGTTAATAAGTACAATTTTTGTGACAATAGGGGGTAGGGTTACAAGAATAGTCTTATCTTCCATAATTGTTATCCAATCTTTATAATGTTGGCCACATATTATTCAGCATTGATTGCTGCATTGAATATTTACAAGATAATATCACTATTTGTTGGGTATCACGTCACACAGGGACCATACATGCAAAAGTAGGAGTAGTAGCGAAAGCGGGCGTTTTGGGGTGCGTGAGGGTGTGCTTGAGCGATTGAGGGACCATTCTTGGCTCGAATGCGTCGTGTGAGGTGTCAAAGTGAAGCCCTCGGTATGTAGACCACGACTTGAGGGATCTCCACATGATCTGTGACGTTATTGGTGACGTCATCAGTAGGAGTAGTAACCAAAGTAGGCATTTTGAGGGTGCGAAGGAAGGTTTTTGGGGCAGAGATGGACCATCCAACATCCATTCCAACAAAAACCATACCATTCGTCGTCTACATGCAGCGAGTTACAAGATGACACCTCACACGGTCCATTTAGACCACGGATGGTCTATCTCTACCCCAAAAACCTTCCTTCAAACCTTCAAAATGCCTACTTTGGCTACTACTCCTACCGATGACGTCACCAATGACATCACAGATCATGTGGAGATCCCTCAAGCCGTGGTCTACATACCGAGGGCTTCACTTTGACACCTCACACGACGCATTCGAATCAAGAATGGTCCCTCAATCGCTCAAGCACACCCTCACACACCCCAAAACGCCCGCATTCACTACTACTCCTACGTTTGTGTCCCAAATCTTCACCTGTTATCACTTCAATGCCAATATCCTCCATTTGGAGATCTTCTGCAAACAAAATTATCTCCCTTGATCGCTGCGTCGATCGTCCGCCAGGTGGCGTGCACTCCGCGCATGTCCATCACTCTTTTTCCTTGCAGTCTTGGTAACAAGACCTGTTTTGAGAGAGCTCCTGTAAACAATAACTTTTGAATTTTTATAGACGCACCCTAGGGTTATTTTTTTGGTCTGTAAGTTCAGTATGGCTAACGTAGTCACCCAAACTATCAAGAATAGTAAGAGATGTGAATCATGTCGTCAGTTTTGGCCCGTAAGGGACTCACATGTTTTTTGTTTTAAATGCAGGGCACAGATATGCTACAGACAGCGTACCTGCGCCGAGTGTGTAAACTGGGGCGACGCTACGTGGGTTAGCTATGCTTCAACCAGACGTACCCAGCTATTGAGGGCTGCCGGTGACCTCAAGAAAGGGCCCGTAGAGAAGCTGAAGCTAACCAGGCCCTAATGCACGACTTATCGCTAAACGAAGACTCAGCTTTAGCAAAGACCACAAGCCCGGAGATACCCCCCAGCGGCACAGTCTTACAGTCGACGGTACCTTCAAAGGGCAAAGTGCAGACCAGTCAAGAACAAACCACGGTACGGTTTGCTTCTACGGCACCGACTAGAGTGCTGACACGGACTCTACTAGACAGCCCCGTCACAGTCACAGATCAAAGCGAGTCTTCGGATACCAGCTCCCGTTCATCCAAGGCCCCAAAGAAACGCCGTACCCCGGAGACACAGACGGACACGGCAAAGAAAACAGTCCGAAAATCAAGATCACGGACTCCACCACTACAGCGGGACCCCGGCTCAAGCACAGCTCACCGGGTCCACAGCACGGAGTCACGGCCCTATACGGGACGCCGGGAGTCGGACAAGCCAAGGGCTTACAGGGACCGGAGCCGTAGCACGGAGAGGGAGACCTCACGGACCTATCCAGACCGCCGTGACTCCGATACCGGAGCACTGCGGGAAGAAGCCACAGCCCGGAGCCGTACCACGGCCTACAGCCGTACCACGGAGCAGGATACTTCACGGACCTATCCAGTGCGCCGTGAATTTACACCTGAGAAGTCACGGACTAAAGCAGAACGGACTTATACAGATCACCGAGACTCCACATCCAAGAAGTCACGGACTTATGAGGAACGGACTCAGCCAGAACGCCGTGAACCGGCCTTCACTCAAGTTGGGACCCGTACAACGGAACCATACAGTGGTACTACGGCAAGCAGATCTCGTAGACGAAGTCGCACACCGTTACAACGCCGAGATTCCTACCCTGTACGTCATCATCGGGAGAGGGACCGTCCCAGACGTCGGACTCCATCACCTAGTCCACATAACCGGAGTCGGCACCATAGGTACCATACCCCGGAGCGACCTTACACCAGACACTGAAGAAGCCGTTCACCGGTTTACCGTCAACAAGCACAGAATAAACCGGAGTATCGAACCAGGGATGAACAGGAACCTGTGGATCACCATCCCACTACATCCCATCCCACTGCACCGGAGACCCATGAGATGACACGACCTCATGTCACCTCCCCCCCATCAGGCGGAGGTAGAAGACAAGATCAAGGACGGACTACCGTTTAAAGCCAGGATAGCGGCGATTCACACGCTGATTCCAGAGATGCCCAGACCGGTGGTCGGCGATGACAAACAGCCAGTTGACCCAAGCCGGAAGCGGAGAAAACTTACAGCGGCATCTCTATACGGACTGAACAAGCCTTCTGAGGAGGAAACTGCGCCAACCTGCGCACCATCCCCGGCATCAACTACCCTATATGAGACACTGGATCGACAGTTGAAGACGCCGAAATCTCTCCAGAAGCCCGGTCCTTTCAAGACTTACACCCTTCACGGAGACAATTTACCGTTCAAGGCCCCGAAGTCGGACCCGGATCTTGACAGACTGTTGAACTTCACAAAGACACCAGCGGTGGTACTTCAACAGAAACAGGCCTGTGCTGTGGAGGACATGATGCTGACACAACACAGAATTACATCATACTCCGATTGGTTCCTGACGGCTATTTCCAGGGTGATTCAAGATCCAGACAAAAGACATAAGGATGGATCCCTGACCTTCTCACAACCCAAGATGGAGTTTCTCAGCGCCTTTATCGACTCCATGAATAAATCCAATGTGGATCTCATGGAAACAGGGGCGTTTACCTATGCTACGATGGTGCAGGCTCGACGAGCTGCATACCTGAAACATCCCAAGTCTGAGGTTTTGGAATCGGTTAAGAACGAATTGGCACAGCAACCTCTGTCATCCGAGTACCTCTTCAACCAAGCCATTTCGACAGTGATGCCTGCCGTCAATGACGAAAAGACGTCCCGCATTATCGGAGCCTTAGCTTACAACAAGGGTAAAGGCAAGGGCAAAGGTAAAGGTCAAGGCAAGTCGACCAGAGGAGGACGTTCTGCTCAGCCGCCACGTAGGGATTCGGGCAGTCTACCTAAGCAGGACAGCCAGCAGAATTTTCGTCCCTACGGGAAAGGACAGTTTCGTGGCAGAGGAGGAAAGTTTCCCGACCGAGGCAGAGGGAAGCCCGACCGTCGAAATTGACGGTCCCCAGCCTCAGTTTTTAACCCATCATCATCATCCTTTCATTCTACCAGAGTTCCAGGATTTCAATCATCCGGTCGTGGGCGGACGTCTACGGATCTTCTGGCGGAACTGGAAGCTTATCACAGACGACAAGTGGGTCACCAGATCTCTCAGAGATGGAGTTTTCCTCAACTTTCTAGAGTACCCCAGACTAATCACCAGACCCAAACCATCACGTCTTCCAGTTCGGCCAGAACATGTACGGACATTACTGGAGTCAGTACAAATGTTATTGGACAAGGGCGCTGTCAGGGAATTACCCGTGGAAGAAGCAAGTCCAGGATTCTACAGTCCTGTCTTCCTCGTTCCCAAGAAGGACACAGATCAGCTTCGCATGATTTTAGACCTACGTCGACTCAACGACACTCTAGCGCCACCTCCACACTTCAAATGACATCAGTTCCAGCATTACGGTCCCGCCTACAACCGGACGATTGGCTAGCCTCCATCGACCTCCAGGATGCATACCTTCATGTTCCCATTCATCAACATCATCGTCGATATCTTCGATTCATCATTGCCGGGAGACGGTTCGAGTGGCAGGTCCTGCCGTTCGGCATCTCCATCGCCCCTTGGTGCTTCACAAGAATCACGTCACCAATCATGACCTTCCTTCACCTAAGGGGTATCAACATAGAGGCATACATCGACGACATCCTTGTGTGGGGGTCAAGGAAGTCGGCACTCAAGTCCCAGATACAATTCATCATTCAACTCCTGAGGTATCTCGGATTCATCCCACATCCAACAAAGTCGGAACTAGAGCCTGCTCAGAAACGACAATACATCGGAGCAGTATTCGACACACAGAGACGGATCATCCTGCCCCCGGAAGAACGTTGGACAAAGATACAGACTATCATCCAAAGATTTTTATCTTTCCAATCACAACCCTTACGTCATTGGCAAAGCCTACTGGGATTGCTGACATCAACCCAGGATCTGACACAGTACGGACGACTGCAGCTGCGACCGTTACAGTTCCACCTGCAGCCGTATCTACGAGCTTCGGCCATCAACCCCAGAGTACCAGTGCCTCAGCACCTTCATCAGTTCCTGAAATGGTGGCAGTCCAGGGAGAACGTCATGTTCGGGATTCCACTCCGCTGGGCACCATCGGACAAGAATCTATTCTCCGACGCATCACTTACGGGATGGGGAGCTCATCTAGGAGAGTTACAGATAGCCGGCAGATGGTCTCCACAACAAAGGACACTACACATCAATGCTCTGGAGATGGCAGCAGTGAACATGGCAGTCCAGCACTGGAGCCCTCAACTGTCCGACAGTTCTCTGATGATCGCATCGGACAACACGACAGTAGTCAGCTACATCAACAAGCTGGGGGGAACGAAGTCACGACTACTTTTCCAGGAGACTTGGTCTCTTTTCACCTGGGCACAGATTCATCGGTGCCGGATCCGAGCACGACATGTACCCGGTCACCTGAACGTCATTGCAGACAGTCTTTCACGCCCGGACAAAGTCCTACAGACGGAGTGGCATCTCCACACAGAGGCTTTTCGTCAGGTGTCATCAATTTGGGAACAGCCCCTTGTAGACCTTTTCGCAACAAGAGACAATACTCAGCTACCAATCTTCGTCAGCCCGATGCTCGACCCGCTAGCCTGGGCAGTCGACGCCATGTCAATCAGTTGGGACAACCTGATTGCCTACGCATTTCCACCGATAGCGCTTATTCAGGCAGTCTTGAACAAGATAACAGAACACAACAGTGTTATACTCCTCGTAGTACCATGGTGGCCGAATCGCCCATGGTTCCCATCACTAGTCCAGCTACTGACCGATTTCCCTCGTCAGCTACCGCCGTGGCATCGACTACTAGACCAACGACAAGGTATCCTACACCACGATCCACAGTGGCTCAACCTTCACGCCTGCAGATTATCAGGGAATCCCTTGCAGACCAGGGATTTTCAAGACCAGTTACAGAGGCGATGGCGACAGCAAACAGACCATCCACCTCTAGACTTTACCAGGCCAAGTGGGCTTACTTCCAGACCTGGTGTGGGACCAGAGACATCGATCCCTATACTGCCTCTGTTCCAGTAATAGCTGATTTCCTATTGCACCTGCATCGGGACAAGGAATTCAAGTTAAGCACCATAGAAGGATACCGTTCTGCATTATCCCGAGTCATGAGACTAACTTCAGGAATTGACATTGGACATGATATCAACGTTGCGGCTCTTCTCCAGTCCTTCGCCTTACAGTCCCGCCGAACAAGACAACTACTACCGAAATGGGACCTTGGAGTTGTACTGAGTGCGTTTCTACGCCCACCATTTGAACCATTACAGTCGGCTACGATCAAGGCACTGTCTTACAAGACAGTCTTCCTAACAGCATTCGCTCTAGCCACTAGAGTCTCCGAGCTACACGCATTGGAACGCAGCTCCCTGGCATGGACCGCTGGTTGGAAAACTATATCCTTCCGTCCGATCCCGGAATTCATCGCCAAGAATGAATCAACACGTCAGGGACCATGTGCTCAAAGACTATATCAGATCCCAGCACTTACAGATTTCGTAGGCCCACTGGAAAACGACAGAGTACTATGCCCAGTTAGAGCCCTACGATGCTATTTACAGAGAACAGACTCTACTAGAGGATCGAGACGTCTCCTATTCCTATCGCTACATCCGGGAGCATCTGCGGACATTACGAAAAATACAGTTGCATCTTGGTTAAGGAAGACGATACACTGGACATACCAACTCGCCATCGATGCTCCTCCCCTATTGTCGAAGGCATCATCTCATGAAATTAGAGCTATTGCTACGTCCTGGCCGCTCTGGAAGAACTTATCACTGAACGAGATCGTTCAGGCCTGTGCATGGACTGTAAACTCTACCTTCACTGACTATTATCTTAGGGACATGTCTGTACAAACAGACAGGGTGACTACGTTGGGCCCGTTAGCAGTAGCCCAGCGTATAGTCCACTAATTCCATCAAGAAAAGAGGGGGGCGCCGCTCAAGCAAGCAAGATCCAGACAATTCGGTAAGTATAGAAGACATACCATGCCGGAGACGAAGGGACTTCAAGGCATCACGATGGCATCTGATTATCTAGCCAAGTATGCGAGCTACGGTAGGAACAGAGTCCACCTTCTCGCCGCATTACTTGTAATACCTTGAGCTCCCTACGCTTCTATACGACACGGGAATTATCAGGATATTATTGAGCATATTAGATTTACAAAATCAGAACAGGGCATGCTCCGCTTAATCCAAAAGCAAGTCACAAGGCCGGCTACCCAACCTCCTCTGTTGGGAGTCTGGCATTGAAGTGATAACAGGTGAAGATTTGGGACACAAACATTAAACATTTATAAATAATGTTGGTGTTTGTTACCAAATCAAACCTGTTATCAACGTTGATTTGCCCAACCCATCCTCCCCTCTTTGCTCGGCCTTGACTCAAAACAGGTCTTGCTCAACATGGGAAAAAGAGTGATGGACATGCGCGGAGTGCACGCCACCTGGCGGACGATCGACGCAGCGATCAAGGGAGATAATTTTGTTTGCAGAAGATCTCCAAATGGAGGATATTGGCATTGAAGTGATAACAGGTTTGATTTGGTAACAAACACCAACATTATTTATAAATGTTTAATTTTTGTATGTATGGTCCCTGTGTGACGTCATACCCAACAAATAGTGATATTATCTTGTAAATATTCGATGCAGCAATCAATGCTGAATAATATGTGGCCAACATTATAAAGATTGGATAATAATTATGGAAGATAAGACTATTCATGTAACCCTACCCCCTATTGTCACACAAATTGTACTTATTAACACAGGAGTAATTTCAAAGTGATTAAAAGGGTAGTGAGTCCCAGTTTATCGACTGTTAACAAATTGTTTCTTATTTGACATGTCCTAAGGCACATAAAAAACATAGTTTCGGTCTGTAGTAGGGGGGGTGCAAGGTGAGCCCCAGTAGCTCACGGACTAAAAGTTGCAAGCATTTCCCCCTGATCTACAGAAAGAGCTCTGCATATCACAGACACGCTGTGTTTGAAGCTGTAAGGTGACAGGGGACATAACCAAATAGAACTGTAATATACTAGTGGTGTACTGACAGGAGGAGGTACATGAAACAATATGATGCCATGAGAGGATACATCTCAGCATAGCTCCAGTCCATCTAACCATGAGGATTTTACATTGTATCTTAATACTCATTTTTACCCCTCGGCCAATTTTGGCCATGGTGTATTGTCGTCTTGTACGTCCGTCTGTTCGTGCGTACGTACGTCAGTACGTGAGCGAGATAGACGGAAAACGGTTCCACTGAAGAATTCCAAATTTGGTATGCTTATTCACCTAGTCAAGGACCAGAAGCCTATTGAATTGGGGCCTGATTGGGTGGAAACCTCGGCGGCCATCTTTAATTTTATGCTAAATGGATAATGATCCATATCTCGGAAACCATTCAACTGTTCAATATCAAATTTGGTATACATCATCGATACATCAAGCAACTTTCAATGAATTACCAAACCGGCTTTTCTGATTAGCTGAAAATCCTGGAGGCCATCTTTAATTTATGCAAAATCGATAATGATACATATCTCTGTTACCATTCAATTGTTTTATATGAAAGTTGGTATACATCATCGATGCATACAGATACTTTAAATCGGGTCCTGATTGACTGAAAACCTTGGTGGCCATCTTTAATTTATGCAAAAACTTTAATGATATATATCTCTGATATCATTTAAAGGTCAACCCAAACGATCTGAGGTCAAAAATATAAAAAAATAGTCCTTTCGATTCTGAAAATAATGATATTTTTTTCATAATTTTGTGCCGTCTGGTTGGCGAGATATTGCCGTTTGAAAGGTGAAAATCGCTCTCCTGTCAATTCCAGCTGTGCCGTCACGGAGGGACAGCCGTCTTGTATTCTCTTATGTTAAAGCCGTATACCACAGTCATAAGTAGCTGCTAATTTCTGGAGATTTTCCGAGTATCGAGGCATCATTTGTTAAATATGCCGCGACGTTGTGTAGTGGGAGGTTGCAGTTTTACTACAGATGACGGTGTTAGTATTCATTTGTGGCCTAAATACGAGAAAATCGCTGCAAATTGGACGAAATTTGTACGCAACAAGAGGGTGTGGAAAGAGGGCCCGAGCTAGTACTCGTATAATTTGCTCGGCACATTTTGACAGAAAGACATCATTCGAGGACCTCTACAGCGTAGCAGTTGAATTCGGGTACAAACCAAAACTAAAGAGAACAGCTATTCCAACTATCAAACCTAAGAACAATCAGGATGTGACGGCAAAGAAATCGGACAAGGAGAATCTACCACGGACATCGGCTGAACGAACCTTGCCTGCGAGCGAGGCCTCAGGCAGGGAGACGGCTGTACATGCCCTGGTCGCTCTTGCGTCCACGATGAACGCCCAGAATGCTATCCATGATGTGGCATTTGTTGCTGAGCACCTACAAGTTAGACTGGATGAGTCTCTATTTCATATGTACTATTTAATAATAATAAAATGATCTTTCATAAATATATACACGTTTGATAAGTAAATAAATATTTTTAAAAAATGAAGAAAAAAAATGAAAAAATGAAAAAATTATTTGAAGTATTTCTTAATAGGCAGAGTTACTCCCTTTTGTTTCCCCTTTAAAATATATTATGTAACAGGGTCTGGATCTAGTCTACCTACAAGTGTGAGAGTGCATGTAGATCAGACAAGGACAAAGTCGTACAGTGATCGGGCAAACCGGTCACCTTTTAATGTTTTTTTACCCCTTGGCCAAATTTGGCCTAGGGGTATTGTCGTCATCATGTACGGCTGTCCGTACGTACGTCCGTACGTCTGTACGTCCGTACGTCCGTCCGTCCGTTACCGCGATATCTACAGAACCGTTTCATGCATGGCAACCAAACTTGGTACATCTATTTATCTTCACGTAAATTAGAAGCCTATCGAAAATGAGTCATCTCGGACAATAATTTGCAGAGTTATGCCCCTTTTTACAAATAAAAATCCATTTATGATTTGTTATTGTGATAATTTCAGAACCGTTCCATATACAACATCCTAACGTGATACAGTTGTTTCTCTTGACCTGAACTAGGTGCCTATCAAAAATGAGTCGTGTCGGAAAGTATTTCGCAGAGTTATGCCCCTTGTCTAATAAAATCCGTTACCGCGATATCTACAGAACCGTTTCATGCATGGCAACCAAACTTGTTACATCTATTTATCTTCACGTAAATCAGAAGCCTATCGAAAATGAGTCATCTCGGACAATATTTTGCAGAGTTATGCCCCTTTTTACAAATAAAAATCCATTTATGATTTCTTATTGTGATAATTTCAGAACCTTTCCATATACAACATCCTAACGTGATACAGTTGTTTCTCTTGACCTGAACTAGATGCCTATCGAAAATGAGTCGTGTCAGAAAGTGTTTTGCAGAGTTATGTCCCTTGTCTAATAAAATCCGTTACCGCGATATCTACAGAACCGTTTCATGCATGGCAACCAAACTTGTTACATCTATTTATCTTCATGTAAATCAGAAGCCTATCGAAAATGAGTCATCTCGGACAATATTTTGCAGAGTTATGCCCCTTTTTACAAATAAAAATCCATTTATGATTTGTTGTTGTGATAATTTCAGAACCGTTCCATATACAACATCCTAACGTGATACAGTTGTTTCTCTTGACCTGAACTAGATGCCTATCGAAAATGAGTCGTGTCAGAAAGTATTTTGCAGAGTTATGCCCCTTGTCTAACAAAATCCACTAATTTTGCATATTATTTCTATTATCATGTTAGTATACTATCACATTTATTTATTGATTGGATGACTGATTTATTCATTTATTCTCTTAGACAATGCAAAGAATGCTTGCAAATCTGTTTTGAAATGACATACATGTGCCATTTAGTATACATGTACTGTATTTATCTAGCCATGTGTACTGTTGTTTTGGTGAGACATCGATACAGCTCTTTCAATTTATTCAAGAAACAAATTAATTTAAGGGGAGGAAAACTTTTTTTTTTCAAAGAAAGTACACTTACAATACCATGGGTAAATATTTCTTCCCACAAGCCAATCAATTGGTAGAGACACCCTTACATTATAATAGCTGGGGTTCAGAGCCGAGGGGTTTGGATAGCGCAGCTTCATGTTTCTGAACACCTATTGGTTCTGAACATCAATTGGAGTGAATGGCTGTAGATACAGAAGTGATATAATAATACTTTCATAATCCTTTGACATTTGAGTTTGTGGGAATATCATTCGATTTCAATTTAATTGACTTAATTTGTCGAAATTGAGCAAATGTGAATGCCTATCCATCACGTCGTTTCGACACCCACTCACCAGGGCTTACTTTTCGCCATGAATGTCCAAAGTTTTTTATCAAACTATATAATTCTGAAATTGGTATTTCGTGGAGATTATGGGAAAACAAACAGAATTCAAATCGGACGTATATCAGTAGAGTTATCAACAGTTTACTGTCCATTCTGCCGAATCCCGGAGTTTATCCCTTCGAAAAAGCCGTCTCGGCCAGTAACAACAACAACAACAACACAAACGTGCACAGAATCAGAATCGTTCTACATTGGTCTAAAAGATGACGATAATGGGGTTTCCAGTCAAGTTGCATACCAATCTGTATTCAACAAACGACCTCTCCGAATCCTGTCGTCGTCGAGTTTCACGTTGTCAGAATGGTTGTCACTGTCAGAATCGGAGCCGTACGCCTCAAATTAATAGGGCTGAATTCCGTCGTTGGTCTTCAAACAACTGTTATTTTGCCTGTCATCATCCTCCTCCATGTCTATTTCATCTTCTTGGCGAAAAATATTTCCATCCACAGGAGCTGATATCGCTCGAATCGACATCTGAATCGGAGCTCTGACTGCACTCGCTTTCCATGTTATCGGCTATTTTTACCCCTCAGCCCATAGGGCTGCGGGGTCTTGTCGTTGCCATGTACGTACGTCCGTCCGTCTGTCCGTCCGTCAACATTTTCTTGTCCGCTGAATATCTGCAGATCTATCAAGTCGGGCCTGACCAAGCTTTGGTGAGAGCTTCCTGAATGTTGACTGATGAAATGATTAGATTTTCAGATGGCTATGATGATTTCATGATTTTTAATTATTTTTTTTTTTATTATTTATTGATGGCTCAGCTTTTGCACTGTTAACTATGCCCATCAACATGTTCTTGTCCGCTGAATATCTGCAGATCTATTAAGTCGGGCCTGACCAAACTTTGATAAGAGCTTCCTGAATGTTCACTGGTGAAATGATTAGATTTTCTATTGGCTATGATGATTTCATGATTTTTAATTATTTTTTTTTTATATTATTTATTGATGGCTTATCTTTTGCACTGTTATCTGTGCCCATCGGGAACCCTTTGTTGCATGTTTCATTGTGACTTTTGAAGGTTCCCTGATACAAGAAAGCCTGGTCCATTCAATTTATTTCCATTTATTCCTTTTGTATTTTCCATTTATCTGAGAGCTTACATGCTACACTTGTTCAACCTATGCACTACCCTCGGGAGGATTTCCCACCCTTGGGGCACTAAATGTTATTGGACTTTTTCCTATCCACAGCTTCTCAGCTTCATGTAATATGTATGAGATGCAGCTACATTGTTTTTTTCACACACACATAACTAACAGGTTGGGGACATTATTTTATTTCAGAAGAACGAGAGGAAATAACCGGCGCGGGCTTGTCGCAGCATTAACCCCTGTTAGGTTTGAATTTCGCGTCGCCTTAAATGAAGAACATTTGTCTTTAATTTTGCTCCATCAATTTATCCGAAAGCTTTTGCACAAACCATATTTTATTTCAGAAGTATAATATGAAATAACTGGCAGGGGAATCCCAGCAGTATCAAACCCCTATTAGTTTGAATTTCGCGTCTCCTTAAATGAAGGACAGCATTTTTCTTCAATTTTGCTATTAAATTATTGTAATCCACATCATACGATTTATCCTAAAGCTTTTGCACAAAACATATGTTATTTGCGCTGAAAACTTACCTCACTTCCACTCTTTGCATTTCTTGTCTACATGAAATATCACAGTAAGAATTTAAATGACACAGTTATCTCCCCTGCTAGTCACCTGATTGCATAGCTACCCACAATTCTACTTCCTTCTTGTCCTACTGCTTCGTAGGGTTGGAAGTAAACATTGTCAACTCCGTGAAAAAGTGCCTTTTCTAGCGAAACTACTCACAGTTGGATTACCTCAGACGTCTGATTTTCTGCAAGAAGTCCTTTGGGAAGTATTCTCTAAGTTATCAGCGTAATAATGGCTCAAAATATGTCTCAAATGTCATGCATGTCTTGTGGAGGTGACAAGCCTAGTTATGACCTTCACTCATTGTGTCCGCCATGCCGCCAGGGTAGAATCTGTACATGGGACACTGCCTGTGAAGAGTGTATTGTGTGGGCGCCCGGCATATTCCAGGTGTATCTGGCCGGTTCTCTGGCAGCTAACGAAGGAAATAATGTTGTTATGCCTGCCAATCTCGCAAACGAGACATATGTAGCACAGTCTCCGCGTACTAATGTAGGCGAGGAGTCTAGGGGGTTTGTTACTTCAGTAGCTGGGTCTTCATTAGTCAGCCTATTGGATGTAAATAAAGATAAACAAACTCCCCCCCCCCGCTCACGATACTTCCATTTCAGACCAGGTGAAGGGTCAATCAGGTAAGAGATCGACCCGGTTGGTACAAGTGGAGGGAATAATCGAAGATATGGAATCTGGTACTACGACGACTGTGGATGTGGAGATTCCTATTGAGCGGACACCTGGATGTGACGATGAAGGGAAATCGGTGACGGACCCAGGCTTAGCGTGGGAAAGCCAGGGGACTCCGATCGCTCGATCGGAGTCAGCTTATGATTATGAAAACTTGGGCAGCACCAGTGAGGAGCCTAGTGTTAAATTTTCATTTGGGTCCGGGGTTGGGAAAATACCTTCCTCGACGCTGTCGAGGCCTGGACTTCCCGGTCGCTCAGTTACGCCGTTAACTGCTGCTTCCGGTTTGTCTGAATTTTCTCAACCTGCTTCCGGTTACTCTGGTGGCCTTCCTCGTTCCCTTGCCGAGACGTTTGTGTCTACGAGCCTTCTGGGCCACCAGAGATTAAGGTTCCCGCAACAACGGCAGTATGGTATGTATTCAGGTACCCATAATATGTCAAATTTTTTGCCTGTGTCTGAGTTGCGTTATCAAGAACCCTCAATCAGACCAGTTCAAATTATGCGGCATCCGGTTGCTGGTCTACCTTCGCCCTTGCGTGGCTTAGGTCAGATATCTGCTTCCGGTGGTGTTCGAGGTACGGGACCGGGAATTTATCGTATGATGCGTCCTCCTATACGTGCTTCCGGTTTACGACCTCGTATGCCCGTTCACCGACCTTTACAGTGGCCGTGCTCACGCCCAGCTGGAGGGTCCTTGAGTGTGAACACACCTCGTCAGGCCTTGCTTCCGGTCCACTCTCAAGTGACTGATCCCACTTTGGCTGCCATACTGCGCGGTATGGAACAGCAACGTGAGGAAATGAAGGAATTGAGAGAGATGATGACCAGTCAATTCCGAAGTAGTACGCCACTGCTTCCGGTTTTGACTGAACAGTCTAGGAAACCGGAAGCTAATTTGTCGAGGACTATCCCTTCCAATACTCCCTCCTGGCAGGAAGCCCCGGAAGCTATGGAAGTGGATAGGGACCAGTACGGTAGCTCTGAATTGAATGAACCTACCAATACTGATCCGGATGCTAGGAAATATTATGAACTTATTTCCGGCATCTATGACTTGATTCCTGATATGCAGCTTCCGGTCCCACATGCGGGGGATATTGAAACTGAATCAGGAGAGTCAAACCGGGTTACGAGGTCGGCTACCACGCTTCCGGCCTCAACTGCTATTCATTCTATTTGCCACTTGTTCCATAGAACTTTAGCAGAACCCACTACGCAGGAGGAACGTGCTATAAGGTTGAGACCAAAAGCTCGCTTCCGCCCTGCAGGATCTTCTGGTCCGTTCCCAGTACAGAAGCCAAACACACGAAGTTACGGCGTACATAACTCACCGTTTAGCTTCCGGTCTGCAGAGGTGAACGGCGACTTTCAGTATTTATGCTCTAGCAATACTAAAGTCCCTAGTAATCCGGATGTTCCTTGCACGAACAAACAGGCCGCAGTACTTGAGGAAACTGCTCGACAAGGAGTGGCGATTACGAATCACCTTGACTGGTTTCTTAAAGCCATAAAGGATGGTTTATTTTCGCTGTCGGGCGCGGACAGTCAAGAACAGTTACAGGAGGGTATAAACCTCGTTCTTGACTACCAGAAGATTGCTTCCGGTGCTGTAGAAGATTTACTGGTACACAATGCCTACCTATCTTCTATGCTAGTGTATTTAAGGAGAAAGGCCTTCATTCCTTTTATGCATAGTTACACACCGGAAGCTGTAAAGAGGAGTCTACTAGAGACATCTACGGCTCCTTCTTTACTGTTTGGTGATGCTGTTGCCGAAGTTCGACCTGAAATGGATCGTATAGAGCATGACAGGTCAGTTGCTTCCGGTGCTTCGTCTAAAAGACCTATGGCTTCCGGGTCGGGTCCAAAGGCGAAGAAGGCTAAGAAGAACCCGCCTAGTTCCAAGGCTAATAAGGGTGCTTCCGGCCAACAGCATAACCAAGCGCCTACTTCTTTAGAGCCAAGAGTATCGACCTATGGCCATAAGAAGCAGGGCAAGGGGAAATCTAAGCAGTCAAAGAAGGATTCCTGATGTCTTGGGCCGTACCGGGTGGCTTCCGGTATGGCGGGAACACCGAGACATAATGTTTCCAGTTCCCCAGCAACTAGACCTTCCGGTAGGGGGAAGGCTGCAGTTGTTTTGGAGGAACTGGATAAGGATCGGGACGGAAGCGTGGGTCATTCGAACGATCAGATACGGCTATCGCCTATTGTTCGACACGCTTCCTCCCTTGACTGCTCATCCCCTTCCGTCTCGTATACCATTACGAACGGGTCATCTATCAGCAATACAGTCCTCTGTGGACAAGCTGATAGAGAAGGCAGCTGTAATAGAGCTTCCGGTTTCGGACACGTCACCCGGGTTCTATTCGCCGGTCTTTCTCCCCAAGAAAGACACGTCCGAGATGCGCATGGTTATAAACCTAAAGCGCCTCAACAAGGACTACCTCACTCTACCGCCACACTTCCGCATGGAGTCCTTCCGGTCTATCCGGTCGGTACTCGGACAAGGGGAATGGCTGACTTCTCTGGATTTAAGGGATGCATACCTGCATATCCCGATACATCCGGGGGACAGGAAGTACTTGAGATTCATGGTCGGCAAACGACGCTTCCAACTTCAAGTGCTTCCGTTCGGCCTATCCACTTCCCCTTGGGTGTTCACACGAGTGTTTACACCAGTGGCACAATTCCTGCACAGTCTAGGTATAAAGTACCACTTTTATATCGACGACTCCCTGCTAAGGAATGCCTGCAAGGAGCAGTTAATCCTAGACACACAGTTTGTCTTAAGGATATTGACTTCTCTGGGATACATCCCACACGAAGAGAAATCAGAGCTGATTCCTTCACAAAGGCGCAAATTTCTGGGGGTGGAATACGATACGCTACGAGCTCTCGCCAAACCCCCAGAAGATCGATGGCTAAAGATAACGGCGAAGATACCTCAGTTCCTCAAGTTATCTCGGGCCAG